>CABFVX010004001.1:9058-74003 GCA_902151425.1 Timema shepardi | reverse complement strand
GTCAGAGACCTTTCAAGGCAGAAACTACCTAACCACCAGTTACAAGTTGCCTTTAAATCTGAAGGTCATTTCAATGTTATTTCCATATACAGCTCATTCTTAACGAGATCCAGGTTCAGTTTCCTTTACAATAGGGGCTAGTTTGGATGAGTTTAAAGAAGAACTTAAGGAGCGTATTTTTGTAATTGTATAACAAAAAGAAGACGATGCCATTGACTATTGAACCGAACCTGGTGATGAGGACGTAGCTGGTGAAGTCTTACATCTGGAGCATTGATTTGTGTGGTGCTGAAACAAGGAACCCCCTGCCTTAGACCATGTGACCACCGGAATGGATCCCAGTTAATCGGCCCTGATATGAGATCGTAAGTTCTGTTAGTTATTAACCATGCTCCCCTTATATCTGATCTGTTGTCGGTATTCTTCTACACACCCCGACAGACCCTCATCAGTGGCCACAAAAGAATGGGAGGAAACTTCATCGCCCCGGTTCTCAGGTAAACAAGACAAGATGAGACTGACGCCTAGATCCGCGTGCCGCCCGGTAAATAGTCCATGTTCTGTGTAATCAGATTCAGCTAGCGCGCACATTCGCCTGTTAGGGATGGTCAAGGCCTGTAGTGTTATTGTTCGTCCAGGGCGGAGCAGTTTTTTTTTTTACGTGACAGTGTGTACGGCGGGAAGGACGGACGGTGTTTCAGCGGTCTGGGTGTCACCTCGAATCGAACCCGAGTCCCCCTCCTTCTCCTCGAGGTCACCTCTATCGATTTCTTCGGGTGGTGAAACTCCTGCGGCGCGTAGTGTTACACCACGACGATTAGATCGCGTTCCTAACTTGATTTATGTATATTGTACACCCTCGCGCACACAAACTCAGTCGTAGGGCTGGATAATAAACTATGAGGTGGGATACTTTTTCATATAGCTATGTTTAGCACCAAGGTTATTAAAATCATTATTTTGGTAAACGTATGGAGAACGTAGTTGTGTTTTATATGCCTATGTACTAGTTACGAAAGTGGTTTAGGGATTAGGAAGGTTATATTTTGAGAAAGTGTACCCACATTTTCTTGACGAAAGAGTGGGAAAACTACCATCAGTACACCCGATTGAGATCAAACCGTGATCTCCCCATCATCGGCAGTCTAGTATATTGTGAAAGTAGCACGTTTAACCATTCGACCACTGAATCGGGTTTTATAGTAAATGCCGATTTAAAATGTGCCTTCCTTATCTTGTGTCCATGTCGATTTAAGTTGCGGGTAGTATGAATGGGTGGCAGTGCCGAGAATAAATAGCTCTAATAAATACCCACCTCGACGGCCACATGGTCTAAGGCGCTACTCTCGCAGTAGACTAGACTGCCGATGATGGGGAGATAGAGGTTCGAATCTCGGTCGGGTGAACTGGAGTGGTTCTTCCTAAATGTTTTTCCTCTCTACCTCCACGCCAATGTGGGCTTACTTCCTCTAAATTCAACCTTACCGATGCCTAAACCATTGGAGTAATTAGCACTTAAGCGTATATACCAAACGGGTAGTAAGACACAGTATTTAAAAAAAATAGTAATAATATTTAAAACACGCGCTCTCATTTGCGCTTATTTTTGTATCCATGGCTGTACTTATTCTGAGCATTAGAGAACTGGCGTGGAGCGAGATTCATTTTTAATTATTTCATTTAAAAAACAATACACAGCCGTATTACAACTTTCACATGGTAGCAGTTCGATACCTCAGGGTGTATACATGTGAAGTAAACAAGGGGGGAGCGGGGAGGCGTTCACGTTATTACGTGAGTGTATTATCGTTTCTGAACAATTCTGTGGTAGAGGGGGCTTCTCGTGTTATGTCTGCCCACATACGTAAGTTGGGTGGAGTGCGCCCTCCATTGTTATAAAGGAGCTTACTTCTTTGAGAGTAACCGCAATGGTATACCACTCTTGTGATTGATTGTGAATAGGTTTGGCTCAAATCTACTGACCTACAAAAGTCTGTTTGGATGGTATGCAGGGAGGGTTGTAACTGTGGGGAATGGAAACTTTCGGGACTGTGTTCGATATGGAAATACCGTGAGGTTATATACTTTTATATCAACACCATTTTATTAAGCCTTCATGTTTTCTCCTTTTCACTTTCGATGAGGGCTGGATCCAGAATAGGGGAGAGGGGGGTACTCACCCCACCTGCCTTAAGATTTGTTTTAGTTTGATTTAGTCCCGTACATTACTACTCGTTCGTGTTACATGCATATGTACTAATTACGCTAATTGTTTTAAGGATTAGGGAGGTTATATTTTTAGAGAATTTTCACACATTTGCATAGAGGGAGAGTGGAAAACCATTTTGGAAAAACCATACCTGACCAAGATTCAAACCTCAATCTCCCCGTCATCGCCAATCTAGTCTACCGCGAGGGTAGAGCGTTAGACCACGTGGCCACCGAAGTGGGTAATTCTTATGTCTAATATTAACAATAATAATTAAGAAATTTAACCAATTAAATCTATGTTTTAATCACTAAACTTACTTTTACTGTCACGTAATATCTCGATAGCCAGTTGCTTCGCATGTCATTCACTGTCAATAATTGATTAGCATTTTTAACACATGATTTAACCAACAAACTTTAACAAAAACTTAACTAAACGATGATCTTGTATGAGGTTTTGTTTTTTGTTTGTTATTTTTCACATTTTATAAATTTTAAATCATTCTCAAATTTACTCCCAAATTTTGAAGAATTTGTTTCCATCAGAATTTTCTCCTAGGGGAACCTCCCCCGGCCTTATCCCGTGAGAGTACCGCCCCCCTTCCCCTCCTTACTTTGAAACTTCTGGCCACGCATCTCTCCCCTTCACCAAAATTCTGGATCTGCCCCTACTTTCATCTCCCTCTTTACTTTCTTGGGATCCTTTAGAAAGAGGAAGTACTTTGATCGTAAAAAAACTCTGTTTTGATATTTTGATGGATGTATCTGTCTCTGTACCTCGGAGTAGAACCAACACTATTTTACCAATCGGGCTAAAACCTGCCATCTGGAGTTTTCATAGGGTTCGCTAGACGAGTTTTTGGAATTATTATGTATCCAACCCTAAAATTAAAGGTAGTTTACTTAAGGGCAAAAATATAAAAAAGCAACTACCTCAAAATATGCTACAACAATTTTGATTAAAATTCGTATACCATTACAAATAAAGTGGAGCATCTCATTTCTCCATAAAAATGGCTTTACATCGACAGAAATATACAATTTTGATCAGATATTCGTCAATCCTTGAGATATGAAATAACTTATTTCAAAGATATAGAACTCTTAAAAATAAAAAACTTTTGTTTGAAGTATATTTTTATAAAGACAATTTTTTATCTATAAGCATATATATTTTTAAATGGTGGGATTAGGAAATGGAGCTGTTGATTGTTATGCTATTTGGTGGGCAGAGATGTTTTTATTTTTCTAAACGTTTCTGTAACAGTTAATATTATCTCACATATCTTACTAGTTTTAAGTATATTTCGTAAAGAAGCGTGAAGATCTGTGCAACAACACCATATATTTTATTTCTTGTTATTTTTCATCCTAGATAAAAGGAAGCGTGAATAAAAGAAAGACATAAGAAATGGAGATAGTGTTTTTAGGATTCTGGTAGAAAGGAACTTTTTAATTTATACATTTTTGTATCGCCGTGTCTTGCATGTCCATGTCATACGCCTACCTGTTAAGTTAGAGAGCCAGCGTTAAAATCTCCGGAAGAGTCTTGCTCAAATCTCGACCTTCGACTTAATTAAGAGGAAGGATGAAGCAGATGAATTTTATGGGAATACGCCAGTGTGGTAAGCTCTTATGTTTATCTGAAATAAAAATAAACGCCGTGTGACTTTATGGTATTTGAACCCGTGCTTCCAGGACCGAGTGTGTTACTTTCTCGTGATCTGTTTAAAGTATTTTCTGCAGCCACGTGTCTTGAATCAGGAGAGGTCACGTGTGTGTGTGTGTGTGTGTGTATGTGTGTATGAACTCTACAACCAGACTACCGTTCAGAGGGACCACATCCTTTAAAATGCTCCCTACTTACTACGCCTCTAAATATTTTTCTAATCAGTTCGTTTACCACCAACTTCTAACGCCCCATTCACACCAGCGAATAATTCTTACGTAACTCATTACTAAATAAATTCAGCACAAGATATATATATTACATTCTGAAAATTGAAAAATGACACCTGGACACGGGAATCGAAACCGGGACCTTTGGCTCAGTACGCCAATATTTGTTTGTTTGATATGTTTTTATTATTTTCTTTTTAAACATACATATGAAACATGAATAAAAACATGAGAAACATATAGAGACAAACATTAACACCAGCCCCGAAGGGCTCTCTAAAACGAACACGATATAGGGATACGAACAATCACAACATGAAAGGTATTGGCGCCCTTGCGGGCTGATTATTGCTTGCAATTGGTTTGGGGTGGGAAAATTTTTCAAAAAACCCACCCAGTACGCCAATGCTCTGACCACTGAGCTATCCAGGAATCGTCCCGTGCCAAGGGTAATTCTTCATTCATATTTTAAGGCAGAGTCTATGATGGACGTGCTTTATTCGTCGGCTTTATTCACGAGCTATCAGATAACGCAGCCATCTTCAACTCGGTATTTGTCTGATTGCTGCCACTTGTACAATTATATAATTTTAAGGGATTACATACTATTGCATATCTATTACAGACTCGCTACCGTAGTTGAATGGTCTTAAGTCGTAGTAGACTAGACTGCCGATGATGGGGAGATTGGGGTTCGAATCCCGTTGGGGTTTAATGAAGGTGATTTTTCTTTCCTAAATGGATTTCCACACTCTCTTCACCCAAATGTGAGTACACTTCCTATAAATTCAACCTTACTCATTCCTAACACATAAACGTAATTAGTATATAAGGCGTAAAAGCCGAACGAGTAGTAAGACGTTGTGATAAAATAATATTTTAAGAGCTGAACGACGTTTTGAAATCGTTGCACAGCCTTTGAATCGTTGGACGTGAGATTGAGTCGCAAAGCCCGCTCGCTACAAGAGGTGAAGAAGGCATGGTAGGCGGGAGGAAATATAAGGGGGGAAGATGATGATCCAAACAGTTAGAGTAATTGCCTGTTGTTCGGCGGGAATACAAGTGAACTCTTCTTTGGCCTGGACAATCGTTGCAGAGATTCAATTTCTCTTTCAATGGCGCCTTTTCATGACGTTACTGCAATTATTAGTGGACAGACCGACGAGGGGATAACGGGTCATAGCGAGGTTTGACTGCGTGGTCACGTCGTACGGGCTGTTGGCTTTCGATCCCTGACCATATTTCTGTGTGTGTGTCTCCAGGGGTGACCCAATGGTTTCGTGCGCCCTATACGAGACTTAAAATCTGCTCCCCAGTCGTATTCTGTACCATACGTAACCCCACCTACCAACAAGTATATCTATTCCCACCCATTCATGATTCATATCGAATATTTATTTGCTTGCTGTATATTATTATGTTTTAAAGGGGTAAATAACAATGCAATTTGTGAATAACCTGAACAGGTAGTGAGACGTGGTGCTAAAAAAAAACATGCGCGAATATGACATGGAACATTATCAAAAAATAAACTTGTATCGTCCTCCATTAGTACTCTTCCCCTGGTACCAAATTCATAGTCACTGAAGGAGCTACAATTTTCTATTTAATTATCTGAAAGAAATATATAATAGGGAAAGGATAAGTCTCAACAACAACAAAAAAACACAATTGTTTTTAAAGAAAATTAATAACATAATTGGTAATTTTTACTTACTGTTTTAATTTCGCTTCAAAATGTACTTTCCTTGCCTTTGACTCTGCAAACGTTATCATGAGTTTTTTTTAAATATATATAATTCGTCATTTTTTCTTCAATAGGAATAGCAGCTGGACCAGAGAGTCGCGCTGCACTCATTTGTTGATCGTAGATCATTTAAGATAATTTTAAGTTAAAAAAAACTCATCTTGCCCCTTGCGGTGGTAACTGGCAGTGTTAGAAGAATTCTAAGAGCATTTACAATGCTAGGTACGGAGTCTTTTAATTTATTGGAAGAAATTAATTCAATTACACCTTTTTGGAGAATTTTGTGTTGTAATTTCCCCCGCGTAGTCTGTTAATCCCAATGTGCCAATATCAGGACTCCCATTGTATTTTAGAGCTGAAGCCAATTTTTTACAATGTTCGAGACCTTGAGATATGGTTCTGTAGCTAGTTCAGCAATATCTTACAAGAAGCCAAAGATTTTACTTATTCCTTCTATTTGTTTAAATATTTCTTTAACTGATTTAATGAATGTGTCCAGAATTTCAAATTAAATTTCAATGGTGGTTCATCCCTTGACTCATAACCATACGTTAATTTTTTTTTCTTATTGGTTTCTCTATTTCAAAAGCTTGGATGACCCTGTACTGTCTGCCAACTCGCTTCTCTTTTGTTGTGCATTCTAGTTAGTTTGCTGTTGATTTTTATTTTTTGAAGCTTCAAATGTAAACATATTTTTTATTTAAGCGCCACGTTTTACTATCGGTTCTAGCTTAAAGCTTATGTACTTATTACGCTTATGGTTTTAAGGATTAGGAAGGCTATATTTATAAGTGTATCCGCATTTGCGTAAATAGAGAAAGTGGAAAACCTTTTTGGAAAAAACTCCCCGAGTACACCCGACAGAGGTTCTAACCTTGATCTCCCCGTCCGCGGCAATCTAGTCTATTGTGAAAGTAACATTGGGAGAGTAACACCTTAAACCATGCGGCCACCAAATTGGTAAAAGTCAAATTCTTTTTTCTGAATACCCGCCTCGGTGGCGTAGTTGGCTAACGCGCTTGTCGTGTTGAGCTCTACTGCCGAGGACGGGGAGATCGAGGTTCGAATCTCGNGGCTAACGCGCTTGTCGTGTTGAGCTCTACTGCCGAGGACGGGGAGATCGAGGTTCGAATCTCGGTCGGGTGAACTGGGGGTGGTTTTTCCTAAATGGTTTTCCACTCTCCCTCCACGCAAATGCGGGTTCACTTCCTCTAATTCAACCTTCCCAATTCCTAATCCATTAGAGTAATTAGTACTTAAAGCGTATAACCCGAACGGGTAGTAAGACGTGGTGCTAAATATTATAATTTTTTCTGAATGATTTTGCTGGTAACGTTAATTTAATTCAAAATAGAGTTACAGCCAGGTAACAAGGGCAACAACAAATTTAAACTTGAAAATGGTATTGGCAAAACCCTTTGCCTCACGTTGAGTTGCGGTTCCTAAAGGTCCAGTGAGAGAAACATGCCCTTCAATTTCAACTAATGAGTCGTGTTCCTGTCCAAAATTGTTATAATGCGTCCCTGTGTGTGTCCAAGCTGGGTTTCAGAAGATCTTCACGCTCATTTTGGATGTTTAGGGCTTCAGGTTGGGTGATAAGACAGTTCCTTGATATCCACCTAGGGTGACAAAACAGAGCCTTGCTATCTATCTAGAGTGGGGTGATAAGACAGTTCCTTGATATCCACCTAGGGTGACAAAACAGAGCCTTGTTATCCACCTAGGGTGAGGTGATAAGACAGTTCCTTGATATCCACCTAGGGTGACAAAACAGAGCCTTGTTATCCACCTAGGGTGAGGTGATAAGACAGTTCCTTGATATCCACCTAGGGTGACAAAACAGAGCCTTGTTATCCACCTAGGGTGGGGTGATAAGACAGTTCCTTGATATCCACCTAGGGTGACAAAACAGAGCCTTGCTATCTATCTAGAGTGGGGTGATAATACATTTCCTTGTGATCCACCTATGGTGACAAGACAGAGCCTTGATATCCACCTAGGGTGACAAAACAGAGCCTTGTTATCCACCTAGGGTGGGGTGACAAGACACGATATTGCTGGCCTCCGCACGTGAGTCTAGGGCCAGGTAACATATGCTAATGACCTTATGCTCGCTCCTACAGAGCACCATACTATGTATGGCTATTGACCTCTTGAAAGAGCCCTTTTTACGATCCTTTCTCTCTTTCTACCTCAGTCTCGCGTCACGACCTCGCTGAGGTTACTAGCTGCCATGGCAGTCAACGGTCGTTGGCTGAGAAGTTAATACACATGCTACTAAAATAAACCCTACACATACTCCAGCTTTTGAGGTCTACAACTTAATCTAAGTAATAAGGACGAAGAGAATAGTTAAAGAAAAATGTCAGTGGTATTAAAATGGAAAGAGGATGTGTAAGCCACAGTGATAAGTCACCCGGAGAAAATGATCCACAATGCACTCTGCTGAGGTTCAAACCTCAACATACACGTCCTTGGGATTATTTTCAATTGCGAGCCTGACACTTTGGACCGTATTACCGTTGGCGATGTTAACGCCTTATTTTGATTTAGTGTAACAATGCATTATATTAATAATAAACACCTAGTAAAGTCAAATTTTCATAGGAAGGATCTTTTAAAAACATAAACTTATTTTTTGTTGAAATTTATAATATTTTACTATCATTATCTTATAGCAACTTCCCCCACACCCTTTTCAATTCCCCAATGCTTCTCAAAATTCACTCCCCACTCCCCTCCACGCATGCTCAACATCTTGCTACCCGTCAAGGCTACCCGCTATTAGCAACATTGAACAGCCTACCCTCTCACCAGGAATAATTTCTGGGTAGTATGACAAACACACTACGTGCCATCAGCGCCAAGTAAATAAGGGCCGGGTATCTCACATTGTCTTGAACAACTAGCCCCTCCACTTTCCTCTAATTAAAGAAGTCATCTTGAAGGAGTGCATGGAAATTGAGTTGAGGGCAGCATTTTTGCATTTTTTTATATAAAAACATTTATTTTGGTCAAAATAATTGTTTTGATATAAAGTATCAAAACAGTTATTTTGGTAAAATTCAACTATTTCTCAAGTAGACACTTAGACACTCGTAGTTTAAGTTTTTCCCCATAGTGACCTCAACAGTTCTTGAATATCTGTCAAGGGTATCTTAGTCTTATAATTTAATGACAACTTTTTCTCTCAATTTAAAAAGTTTTTCATCTAATGTCACTATGCTTGTGACAGGTATTCAACGACTGTTGACATCACTATGTGAAGAAAATTAAACTCTTATGTTTCTACTGGAGCAATATTTTATTTATTTTGGCAAAAAAAATTTTTACTATAAAAATTTCAAAAACCTTTACCTTTTCTCCCGTCCCCTACACTTCCATTTTAGCCGTAAACTTTTCATCGATGGAATTTTGTCCAACAGATGATTTCATCTAGTGTGTGTATGCATTCCAATACGCAGACCCCTGGACGTCTACTATTCGCGTGGTTGACTGTACAATCTGTTACAATAACTCTTGGACAAGGAGGAACGAACACAATGGTCTACTATCCACGCGGTTAACTGTACAGTCTGTTAAAAATAACTCTTGGAAATGAAGAAAGAACAGAATCGTCTCTTACACACGCAGTTGGCTGTACATTCTGTTACAATAACGATTTGGATTGACGAGAATGAACACACTCACGCGTGTAATAAATAGATATGTGAGGGATCTAACTGCCTCATCACAAGGAGGTGTAGGTTAAAAGGTCCAACAGGGCCTTCACGTTGTATGGCATGATTAACATCTCTATTAGATGCATAGGTAAATTTAAATTATCTATTAGCAATAATGTATAAAACATCTAACATCAAAAATGGGCGCCATTGTTTTTTACTTTATTATTTATCATGAAACAACAAAAAATATGTTGTGGGTTGCACGAAGGCTGCAGATGGCCTGTGAACCTCAGTGTTGCTGTTTTTTCGCCGTGTTTCGCTATTCGTTCCTAGTTTTGCGCTTATGTAGGCCTTCTAGTAAAGCTAGTGTGTTGGGGAGGAGAAAGTCTCAATTTATAGTAAGTGTACACGAATTTACATGGAGAGTGAGAGAGAAAGAGAATGAAAAACCATTCTCAATACACTCGTCAAGGATTAGAACCCCAATCTCTTCGTCATCGGTAGTTCAGATTTTGCAAATACCAAATTGGGTAACATAATTATATTTTAAACGCATTATGTCTTAAATTCGTTCTCAACCATTTATTGTTTCTATCATTTTAAAATAATAATCCAAACTTTCAACAGTCACGTAACCTTTTTAGAGCTATAACCTTCACGTTTTTATCAAGCATTGATGGGCTAAGCCAATCCGTGACAGAAGGAAGAAAAGGCTAATAAAAGTACATGCCATCAAGACAAAACCTGTGTTAAGGTGGCCGCCTCGGTCATCGAGAAAGTATCAATCACTGTCAGACCACATGATTCATAATACCATGATCTGTGTAATTTTACGAAACTACTTCTCTATTATGTCTAAACTTATACTCCCTTTTACCCTTAACCTACAACTAGTTTCTTTTTTTTAATTCATGTCATTTAGAAAGAGGGTGAAATGTATGAAGCTTCTTATCTGAAGGTAAAAAGGAAAGCTCACCGCTAGATATCAAATATCTTAAAAAATGTATTTTGTGAGCCTTTAAAAAAATGACTATTTGTTAGAAGTAGGCTAAATCTAGAGCCCTTTTTATATTGAGACTGAGGAAAGCCAGGCCTCCACCGTGGTTCGGATTCCACGTTAAACTGTAGGTCCTTCATTTCATCTTCACAATCACCCTACCATTACACATTAGCGTAAGTGCGTATAACCCTAACGGGTAGTAAGACGCGGTGCTAATAATAATAATATATTGAGACTAGTCTCATTGCCCCCACAAACTTCTTAAAAAGTCGTCGAAAATGAGCTAATATAATATTTTCACACTTTTTTTTCTATTAATAAAACATAAACTACAGGATCGTTAAGGAAAAAGAGCCCTGATGGAATCTTTTGATTATTTTGGCGTGAACCATATTTTAAAATAAAATCATCGTAGAATTAAATATTGCTTTAGAGGTGAACATCTGCGTGGCCATTTCTCGCCTACCGAGATGGGCCCCTTAACTCATTTATAAAATGTCCTACCATAAAAAAAACCTATTGATAGTACTATTATTATTATTATTATTAGCACCGCGTCTTATTACCCGTTTGGGTTATACGAACTTACGCTAATGTGTAATGGTAGGGTGATTGTGAAATGAATTGGAGGACCTACAGTTTAACGTGGAATCCGAACCACGGTGGAGGCCTGGCATTCCCCACATTCACAAGTTGTGATTAATACACGCCTTGTCAGAGGTGAAGGAAGGGTTTGGTAATCGGATAAATCTGTGCCGGGACCGAGGATTGAACCCCGGACCCCAGCACAGGAGTCCGACACTTTACCCCTATATTGATAATATGGATTGAAACGTCCTGTACCCTTTGAAATCCTTCACCAACCGATGGTGTTATGCGTACCACAGTTTGGGAAATATTTCTCTAGACGTTTCAAGATTGATCGATCTTAGTATAATTTCTTGGCAGGGTGTTCGGTGTTCTATACCAGGGTATATCGTGAGATGGTATAACACTGCGTTTAGAAAGTGCACGTTAGATAATTTATTATTATTACCCTGCTGTTTTATTAAATAATCGTGATATCCATATCTGGATGTAAGAATTCTGTCCATAATCATACATGCATGGCAGGGTTAAGCTTAATCGGAAATCACGAGTCACTATTGTTTCCCTCCGGGCAACATGCAACGAAAATAATAATAATACTAATAATAATCTGTTTGGCAGACATTGAATCTCCATACATTCCTGAATGCCGGACAGGGGAAGCGTAATTACGTCGGGCAGACAGACACAAGCAATTACACGTTGTGTGTACACAGTACAGTTCAATTTTCATAGGAACGAACTTTTATAAAATACGTAGCTACAATTTTTTCCTCAGCCAACATTGACAAAACTTCATTATATTATTAGTGTTATTTTATAGAATTGATAATATATAATAAAAGTAATTGTATATCTTATGACTTGATGTATGAATACGTGAAAGTAGATATAATAACTTTTCTTAGTGTTAGATAAGGTTCTTCCTACTAAAATTGGACTGTAGCAGTATCTGCACGGAGGTACACAACTCTGCAAGCAAAACGCCTCAGCCTCGTAACATCCTACACACGGTACAGCCGCTACTTGTGACTTTGTAATCTAAAGAAATAGGGCGGAATGCATAGATTTTAGGTAAATGGCACACCATTGTCATCTTGAAGAAAAAACACCCGGTAAACCACATTGTCAAGAGAAAAACACCACTTATTGTATCTAGTCTGGGTTCATAATGCGACCGTTGAAGTGAAACCACGTTCACACTACTTTTTTGGGGGGTGCACCACTTCTTACTATCCGTACGAGATATCCGCTTATTTCTATGGATAAAGATGATTAAGGTAAAATTTGAAGAGAATCTACCGAAATTTGCGAACTTTTATCAAGATAGCCGATTCTCACGCTAAGGAAAACGAAGCAATCAGCAATGTTAACTGCCTTACCTAAAAAAAATGTACATTTAGACCTGCTTCGGTGGCCTCATTGTCTTAGGCGTCACTCTCGCAATAGACTAGACTGCCAGTGACAGAGAGATCGGTGCTTGAATCTCGGTCGGGTGTAGTGAGGGTGGTTTTTCACTCTCTCTCTCTCTCTCTCTCTCAACACATGGGGCTATACTTCCTCTTAACTCAACCTTCCTCATTCCTTACTCATTCGAGTAATTAGTATAGACCTATATGCGTGTAGCTTGAACAGGTAGTAAGACCCGGTGCTAAAAAAAATTACATTTGGATACTGCATCAGCATTTGTCTAAATAGATATAAAAAAAACTACACCGTAGGTGAGAAAGTAGAGCAGTGTTTTCGATCGTAGGATCTAATCCCAACCTCCAGATTCAGTCTGGTGCACTGACCGCTCACCTGCCTCTGTTGTTAAGTAATTATAATAATTATTTGCGAAGTATCTGTTATATGGGAGACAATTAATTGTTATAATACCATAAATACTTTCTTAAATAAAACGAGACTGTTTTCAGACGATAAAAAAAGTTGTTTTTGATTTGACTCATGATTTAATGTACTTTCATAGTTAAGTGTGTATGTATGGTTGAACTCGCGTAATATTCAATTATATAACTTTTTTTAAAAAAACTATTAAATCTCTCGAACAATTACTTTCCGTTCTCTTTTATTTAATTACAGAGTGAGCTACTTATTAGAGAAGATAGCTGCTCACCTAAGTAACGGGAAAATCAGTATCCGTGGGATCTCCTTAAAATACCTGTTATATCCAAACAAAAATGATACATTTCAAATTTTGGTAACATTTATTTAAACAGATTGTGTACTTAAGAATGCTGTAAGTAGAACAGTTTCTGATAGCTACAAGAGTTACTATAACTACTTTCATTAATGCATAAATCAAGTATGCGTGATTTGCAGCTGTCACTTTTGATGGATATATCGATACTTATAAAATATCACTAATATTGAAATAAAATATTATAAATGTCGACCGCAAAAAAAGTGTTTGTATTTAAAAAAAGAATCTTACACCCTACCCTGGTACTGGATCCGTATCGAAGAAAAAAATAATTTGTTTAGAATGAATTTATGTATGTATTTGACTTAATATATTTTTTAAATTTAGCAGTGCATCTGCTTTGGTTATACGCTTAAGTACTAATTACATCAATGGGCGAAGATTTGTGAAGGTTGAATATAGAGTAAGTGAACCTGAATTTGCGTGGAGGGAAAGTGGGAAACCATTTAGGGAAAACCACCACCAGTTCACCTAAGCGAGATTCGAACGTCGATCTCTTCGTTCTTGGCGGTATAGCTCAACAACATGAAACTAGCGCGTTATCTAACTACCCCATCGAGGCGGGTAATGTAATATAGTGACACACACTTTGCCCACACTTTGATGGCCTGATTAAAGTTCCTACTACTTAGGTCAGTCTTGAGCTAGACACATAAATATATACTATAATGCAATATTGTGATAAAATCATTATGTTTAGTTAGTTAATATACGGCACAGAAAAAATATGCATTATGATGCAAAAGCTGTTCCAATGGTAGAATGGGTCTAAGGTAGGAGGTTTGAACCGGGGGTATGGGATTCGATTTCTGATGATTTTTTTAAAGTTGTTATATTAGAATAAAACATCGCCGCTTTTAATACAAATTTTATAATTATTTTTGATTGGTCATTTTTCTATGAATGAAAATGATAAGATCCTTATTATTTTATTCCAGCCGTGCTGTTCCTAACCATTCAAATGTAGAGTAATACCAAGTTATTGACAAATTTGGAAGTCATCCTGATACCTAATAGGACTGTTGATGATGATTATGATTATGACGATGGTTTCAACAGACTGACGAAGAGGGTACACAATATCGATACACAATATGGATACTTTTCTTTCGGCAAATCTCTGTTCGTACCGTTCAACTTTTCTGTGTACCCGAGTGTGCTAGTGTGCTCCGTGTTTGCCATATTTCACATGCAGTGGCGCCGCCTGTCCGTTAGATGTGCTATTACCGGCTGATGTATGGTAGTCCCCCTTATAACTATCACACAAGAGAAACTTTTACTTTTCACAGAGAAACAACACATTTTAAACTCACGTTCCTAAAAGCGGACCTTTTTGTGTGGATTAGTAAATTTATAATGGGGTCTTTTCCTAGTGGATAGTGTTCACTAAATAAATTTTGCTCTCGATTTGAGTCTATGTTTATTTCGAATATGCCTTAATTATTGTATGACATATTACCCTAGTTGGTCATTTTAGGAAATGGCATTGTTCACGATTATATTACACTATAAAATATAAACTTCGTTTTCCCATGGATAATAAATACGAGTCCCTTTAGGAAGGAAATGTAAAAACTATACCCCTTGTACCGTCTTCATGTTTAGATATTTTTTTAAATATATAAATACAGCCAATTTATTACTTGTCTAAATTATTGTCAATATTTATTTTGCTTTATTGACTACAAAAATAATTCAGTTTACTCTTGGCCACTATCCCTTTCAAAAAAATCCCAAATTCAGAAAACATTGACCTTTATTACTACTAAACTAAAACTACTAAAACAACAAAACAACTCAATAGCATCATATAAAGGTCGAAGAACATCTATAAGACCTACTTTATTAGGAACTTTACGAATCTGCATAATATAACCTAAAATTTTACGTTATAATAAAGTTATGAAAAAAAGCAACACCTACCAAAATACAAGTGTTCAGTCCCGATTGAATCATCCTGTATCAGAACTCATCAGACGGGGGTGTGAAAAGCCAGAAAATAACCGCTTAAAAGAGTAAACATAAGAAAATGATATAAAGAATGATAGGGCACACAAACAGAGCACGTGAGGGGGGGAGGGGAGATGGGGAAATGTCAGAAAAATAAACAACAACAAAATAGTCAAGGAATTTATATAAATGTCTAAAAAAACATAGATCTCACACCTAAACGCTAAAACCAAATTGAGAGCTATTGAATCAGTGTTGGTTTTTTATGCAAAATTTACACATTAATGTACACGTTTACAGAAATATTGAAAAAAGAGTAACATTTCTGTCCATCAAAGAACATAACAATCAATTTCTATTTCAAAGTGCTCAAAAAAAAATTATATTTCTTCATAGTTCAGAAAATATCTGTTTTATAAAAATACATTCCAAATAATAGATTTAAATTTATAATAGTAATACAATTTTACAGCAACACGTTATTTTATATCTCTAATAGTGTGGAGAAATGACCAAAATTGGAAATTTCTCCTTTTGGTACCCTAAGAATAATTTTCATGGGAAAATGAGACTTGTCATTTTGTGTGTAACGTTAAACAATACCTAGATACAAAATTTAATCAAAATCGCTAGAGCGGATTTGAAGTTTTTTTTGTCTTCAGTAAACTACCCTTAATTTTAGGATTGAATATCTAATTCCAAAAACCCCTTTGGGGAACCTCAAGAAAACTTTAGGAACCAAGTCCTAGCCCGATCGGTAAAATAGTTTCGGCTCTACCCCAAGGTACAGACAGACAAACAGGCAGACAGACGGCATCGCGAAAACAACTTTTTTTTTTGCAGGGGTTCATGAAACGTCGACATTTATCAAAATCTAGAACTCACTTTTTTTTACGATCACAATACTTTCTCTCCGAGGGGTTGAGGAAAAAGCAAAAACTGAGAAAAGGGCGATTCGGGGAAAATTGAAAAGGGTCTTTTGAAATCCGTGGTTAAGTTGGGGAAGTTTAAATAGAAGTACTATAACCATCTTGCAAAAACATTTAAAAAGAACCATTATTATAAAAGACCTAAGAAAGAAACTAAAAAAATAAATACCTAGAAAAATAAAACTTTGGCCGAATTTTGGTTTAACAAAAATCAAGAGCTATAGAGACTAATAATGTCTAAAAAAATATTTAATGCTCATTAAAAATGTTACACTGCATTACTTAAGTGTGTAGTATTTTCCTTTGTTTTCCTAAGTCTTCTTATTTACCCTTGCATTGTTTTCCCTCTTTGAAATTAGTTTCATTTTTATATATACTTGAGACGTGTGTGACCTTCGGTTGGGAAAAAATATGCTGGTCAGCTCAGCTAAAAATGAAGAAAAAGAAAAACTGTTGCAATATATTTTGTTAACCTTGTGAGAATGTTTTGCGATGATCTCACCAGCCTTTCTTCGTTTAATACACCTGACTTGTACTCAACAGGCCGGAGAGAACGACTTACAATCCGATTTTCATAGAAAGGTACTTTCAAACATCAATTCATGTGGTTTGCAGCTGTCACTTTTGATGGATATTATCATTACTATACCTATATTTATTATTATATATTTATTTGAGGTATTTAACGTGCACTTTCTGAACCGACTGATTACATCAGACCATGAGAATTTTTCTATGAGCGAGAGCGAAAGGGCTTACCAATTTTGCTGAGAAAGGTATTTTCACACACCTTCCAGGGTTATTTTACATCCCACAATCGGCATGGGACTGACGGCTTTACTTCCTTTCCAAAGGAAGTTGTGCTACAGATTTTTATCACTCAGGAAAAATTCGTTGACCCCGGCTGTGTTTGAACCAACTCACATCAGATCATGATTTGATTTACCCCGCAACCACCTAGTTCAAAAATAATACCTATACATTAATACCGTTAATGTAGTAGAATATTATCAATGTTGACCGTAAAAAAGTTTTTATTTTGAGTGTTGATTCTATGAATATTGAACTGTGTCTGCGAATATATATATATATATATGTGTGTGTGTTTGTGTGTGTGTATATATATATATATATATTTCGAATAAACCAGCCTTAAAAATAAAATTAGGTTATTTAACTCTATGAACACACTGATTATACCATCACACGATTGACAAATTAACTCAAGTTTAGTATACACAGCTCCTAGTCCTCCAGCCATGAATTCATCTCTGTGTAAGGGGGAACCCCCAATTTCAACAATTATTTTTGGGGTCCGGGGGGAGGGTGATGTGGGAATGCTGTAAATCGAATCTGCATCCATTACCTTAATAGGAAAACTTACTTTTTACTGAGCTAAGGTGTTACTAATAAACTAGTTAACGTTGTAATTATAAAATATACTAGTAAAAAAAATCACATACAGTTTCATATTATAATATAAAATCGTTCATCTTAAAGGTTAGATTACTTCTTCCCGGCGCATGCGCATAAACATGTGATAAGGGAGGCCGAATAAAAGCTCTGAGTAACTCTGGTTTGATCATATGTAGCCCCTAGAAATGATTATTTCTGCGTGTGTATGTCATTATTAGACAATATAACTTGGTATTATGGTGACTTGGTGGTCCTCGGGTAAGGTGTCGGACTTCTGTTCTGGGAGTCCGGGGTTCAATCCTCGGTCCCGGCACAGATTTATCTGATTGCCAAACCTTTCCTTCACCTCTGACAAGACGTGTTTTAATCACAACTTGTCAATGTGGGGAATTCCAGGCCTCCACCGTGGTTCGGATGCCACGTTAAACTGTAGGTCCTCCATTTCATCTCACAATCACCCTACCATTACACATTAGCGTACGTGCGTATAACCCGAACGGGTAGTAAGACGCGGTGCTAATAATAATAATAATAATTATAATAACTTGGTATGAAGGCTAGTGTTTTGAGTTAAGGTAGTTTGTAAACCGTGTCTTAATTTAACCCTTTGTTTATAAACTGTACGATAGAGGCCAAGGGTCACCATAATTATTCAGCTCGGAGACACATTAGGATATTGAAAGTGCTTGGTGGAACGGATCGAAAAAGAAACATTATTATGTGTATGTATGCATGTGTGTATGCGTTATATACAGAGTTTATCGTAACATGTGAGACGCGTCTCAGCGGTGAATGGGAGGCACAAAAACCATTAAAAACCAAACATTTGTCCCGTTTGAGCGTGTTTCCACAATACAGACAAGTTATTCCACCAATCTGTTTGTAACCCATACATACATCTAAACATGAATATAGTAGTAAACTCGCTTCGGTGGCTGCATGGTCTAAGGCGCTTACCTCGCACTTGACAAGATTGCTGAAGATGGGGAGATCAGGGTTCAATCCCAGTCGGGTGCACTGAGGGTGGTTTTCCTAAATGTTTTTCACTCTAACTTCATGCAAATGCTGGTACACTTTCTCTAAATTCAACCTCCCTAATCCTTAGCACATTAGTGTAATTAGTACATAGGCGTGTAGTCTGAACGGGTAGTTGGACGTGGTGCAAAATGTTTGTATGTATATATATTATGATATGTAAGTTTATTTCACAGGGGAATAATGGAGAACAAACTAGTTGGATAAATATACAAAACAGTAGTTAATTAATAAATGAGTTTCTTTCGTTAATAAACAATGGATCACATTATGTTTTATTTATGTATGTGTTTATTTTGTGTACTGAATACAGAAGCACACTTATTTTGGTATTCGTCATTGAAATTATTTGTTTCATTATTTTTTAATTATGTTTTATCAACGCGTCCGTGGGCTGGAGCAAGCCTGTGGGCTGTGGTTTGATGACCCCAGCGTTAAACAATCCATATAACATATTAAAAATCAGCGCAGCCCTTTACCTAATAGTTTCCCCACTTTTGACACCAACACTATACAATAATACCTTTTTAGACCTGTAGAGTACACAATCCACGCACAGTGGAGTTGGTCCCTTGTAGCACCAAACTCCTCTCCGTCAATTGGTAACTCGTAATAACGCCGTGCACGGTGAGCATCCTGCAACACAGAGCCGCCGTGCGGGCTTTATCGTCAGTCCGGCGCTCTGTGTGTGTGTGTGTGTCTTTTTTACCTTTGATCTGATACCAGCTAGTCTTGTTTATTTATCTCCGTGTCGAGTTCAAAAGGGTTGGGGGTTATGGAAGCCGGGAGTTTGACCAGAATGCGTCATAAAAAATAAGAAGTTAAGAGATCAAATAAAATGTTGATGGACGTGAATGTAAACTCGAAGCCGTATCATGAGAGTCAGCGATTGAGCCCAATGGTTCAACTATAGATTTCAACTTATCGTTCCTGCTTCAGTGGCCGCATGGTCCAAGGCGTATCACTTTCGTGATACACTGGACAACCGATGACTGGGAGATTTAAGTTCTAATCCAAGTCGGGTGTACTGAAGGTAGTATTTCCTAAATAGTTTTCCTCTCTCTCTCTCTCATTCTCTCTCTCTCTCTCTCTCTTCATGCAAATGCGGGTATACTTCCAGTCGGGTGATTTTCCCATATTATTTTCCACTTTACTTCCACGTAAATGCGGGTACATATTCTCTGTATCCAACCTTCCTTATCCCTTACACATTAACGTAATTAGTACGTATGCGTGTCCCCAGACGAGTAATAAAACCTAGTAATAAAATATATATATAAATTTTTTAAATAAAATATTAAGAAAGGCGTCTTGAGCCGGTCTAGAACCGGCGCCCCTCCAAGACCAAGAGTCGTCCTCTCCAACCGCTATTTCACGAGGGCTGGCCGATATAATAATTGATGTTGCATCATCACACGTTTCATCATCGCCGCACGTATGAATACTCTTAGAAGGTCTTGTACCCGAGCTACGGATTGTTAATTTTACATTAGATTGAATTTAATGATTGAAATTGTGTTAACGAAAGGTGAACTTTATATTTTCTCAGTTACTCAACAACGTGGATCGTTCCATCGAAATATTATCTCGTAATGTCAAGTTTGAATTAAAATATTGCAATACTGATATACGTGACCTACATTTAGGCCCTACTAGCGATATAATTAGTAGTAGTAGCAGTTTTCACTTTGCGTGATATTATTGTGTCTTTTAATGCGCTTGATTAGAAAGCTATGTTATTTCGAATACTAATTATGATTGATGATTGTTTGACTATTTGAATTCTAACTAATATAAATCTTTAACTTTATGCTAGCTAGGACAAACGTATATTTAACGACATTGCCTACTTGTTGATTTCGAACCTATTTCGCAAAGCAGGTTGCATCTTAACTTGACTTACTTAATCTTTCTAAACGCTATCACCACTGAAATAAATAAAAATAAAGTGAAGAAAATTATCAATTCATACTGTGAAGCTTTTTGTTTTGCTGTTTATAACATTACCCTCTTCCGTTGATGACTATAAACATTCTGTTTGTGTCTGGAAATAATTTACTTTCATAATAAAATCACCTTTTCCTTGTTTCCTACTATAGATAGACACATGCTTCAAAGGACTTTTCAATATACATCCTGGCTGGAAGATTCCTACCAACCGTTTTCATGAATCAATCAAATAACTTAAGATGTAAATGATTTAAAAGAATATGTTTTATAAAAAAGTATGGAGAGGTGTATTGAAACTCACAAAATGTATATCTCCTAATTAAAACATATTTCAACCCTTCTTTAGTCTTAAACCTAATCTTAATACGAAAGACCTTTTATAAAATACAAACATAACTTTGGCGGCCAACATTGATAACATTTAAAAATATTATTAATGCTATACTATAGCTAAATTTGGGCCTATGCCGATTATAAATCCGATCAGTGGCCAATTATGTCACTATCGGCGGATCCGATGATCGGCGTTTGTATCGCCGATCATTTATGCCGATTATTCTGAATGTGTGCATATATTTAAATTCCTTGTTCATAAACATAAAATACCAATTTGGAATGTAAAAACAACTTCTATTTTGCGTTTTCAATAAAACTTAAAAAAAAAAATTGTGTTCAAATACTGTTTCTTATCTCGCCCACTGGGTCATTGGCATCAGAGACTCTCTAGCAAAGCTGGATTGGTCAGTTACACAAAAAGAAGCTCACTCCAACCAAACAAGATCAAGATGTTGGAATTTTTAAATAACAATTTAAAGTCCACCTAACAGTAAACCGTATGTAAAGTCAGTTTGGCTGTAACAATAACAATTGTCAAGAGCTTTTTTTTCTATACTCTCTAGACGGTTTTTATTTAGACAAAGAATTACAGAAAGCCTATAAAAATGTAAGCGTAAATGTGAAGCCAAATTTTAATTAACACACGTCCAATCCTCGCTTTCATCCAAACACAAAATATGTGTAATATCCTTTTGTACAAATATTTGAATGCCCATATTAACTTTATTTAAAATTTTATTTAAATTTATTATTTATGATTATGATTGTTTTAAATGACAGAGATAGTTATCATACTAATAAAATAAAATATATTTTAAACAACTTTAAGGCTTTTATTTAGACTTGATTAAAACAAACTTCTAATGGACAGTATAAACTTGAAAACTAAACAAATAATTGGCATCGGTGATCAGCTTGGTCTGCAAAATAGCTGATCGGCCCAGCTCTAATTATAGGTATTGATCATATCTATCAAAAGTGACAGCTGCAGATAGACTAACACACCGTATGCATACGTAAAAGTAGTTCTAATAACTTTTCTGCTAGCTACCAGAATAGGCCCTTCCTGTGAAAATTGTCCTCTATCACTCTTTCTAATAAGAGGTGACGTGCTTTGTACCAAGATACGGTGTCATATGGTAACCACTCCCTTCCCCCTCCTCTTCAATTTATAATTACACTATGGTAATGCCCTCGACGAGCTTGAACTCTGGTGCTTTTTGTTGTCTAGAACAATAACCGCGGCGGTTCATTGGCCTGCCCTCTGGTGGCGTTTGTTCGCAAGTCATCATGTCCCAGGTTTTAGCTCGGCTTACTCCTTGCATTCCAGGAATGACGACTCATATCGCACCTCCAAGGTCACAGACGTTTTCAGTTGGACGTTGTGTCGCAAAGGTGGTTCATATTGTGTCTTGAGGGCACGAAATACACCAAGCGTTTAAGCAATCGTATCATTTTTCGTAAACTCTCCGACACAACGTCAGCTGAAAAGTCTGTGAACTTAGAGGTGGTATTATGAATCGCGAATATAATGTGAGTGTGTGTGTGTGTCTATATTATATCAGGGCAGCCACTCAAAGTTTACGATAAAATTTTAGCATAATTCCCAGTCTTACTAACAAAAAAAATCCTTGATTTTTTTTAGAAGGCTTTTCTTCTGGTTGTGAGATTTTGGATAAATTAATATATATATATATATATATATATATATATAGTTCTATAAAAGTTGTATTGAACCATGGCCGTCTTTAGTTACATGGGAGAGTGTTAAATGTGGCAACTCCGCTTGTAGTGACGTCATGAGGCCTAGCATTCTGCTGGTTCTTATGTGGAATTGTGAGGATGTTTACTATTTAACAAAAATACTTCAGATGTTGAAAAATACAATAAATAAATATCTAAATAATAATTTTGAAATATATTTGCTAGGTAAGGATTATGTACCGTTCACAAACATGATTAGAATATTATATTAACAAGCTCGAAGCTTAGAAAGAGCATTAATTGTTGTACTACTCCAAGGTACCGGGTTCAATGCCCATGTCCAATAAAATCGACATAGTTATTTAAGAATTGCTTTGAACACTTACCAGCCATGGAATATAGAATTTTGAAACATTGTTTTGTAAAAAGTTCAACTTTTTCTTCTTTTCTGAATAAGAATTTTCACTGTGAAATTTATAATTACTATGCATGATGTTGTTAAAAGGAAGGTTATTTCCAAGCGTTGACGAAACCAAAGAAAATAATTCAGGCAAGGAATTACCGCAGTAAAAGTTGTTTATTTTATTTAGCACTCTTTTACTACCCTGTCAGATTATAAGCTTATTTAGGCTACTAATTACATTAATAGTTTTAGGGTTGAGGAAGAGTATATTTATGGGAAGGGTACCCACATTTGAGTGGAGGGAGAATGGCAAACTCTTTTTGAAAAAACCTAATCAGTACACCCGACCTAGATTCGAACCTTGATCTCCTCGTCATCGGCAGTCTAATCTACTGCGAGAGTAGCGCTTTAGACCATGCGTCCACCGAATTGGGTGCACAGGAAAAGTTGCTTCTGATGTTTATGGTGAAAGATATTTTTGAACATTTCTGTTATTAAAATCTTCATTATAGAATGTTTATTAACTTCAATCCTCAAAACTTTTTTGAAATACTATTTTAGTCCTCCCCAGTTAAGATCATTGAAATAGTTATCATCTGTATCATTCCCAATTAAAAAATGTAATGGATTAACTGCATTCCAAACGAGAAGGACCTTTGTAGTGAGCATAAACCACACATGTACAAAACTGAGGATTCTGAAATAATGTCAGCTGTTGGCTATTACTAATCACATCCACAAAATGCTTATCTATTGTATGTTTTGTTATATAAACCAAAATATTAGAAGAATGAACCACACAAAATTTCAAATCAAGTAAATTACACAAAAAACAAACATCCGCACAGCAAAACATAGGTGACCTGGTGGTCTAGGGGTTAGGTGTCGGACTTCTGTGTTAGAGGTCCGGGGTTCAATCCTTGGTCCCGGCACAGATTTATCTGCTTACCAAACCCTTCCTTCACCTCTGAAAATACGTGTATTAATCACAACTTGTGAATGTTCTAATGCCAGGCCTCCACCGTGGTTCTGATCCTGCGTAAAACTTTAGGTCCTCCATTTCATCTCACAATCACCCTACCATTACACATTGGTGTAAGTGCGTATAACCCGAACGTGTAGTAAGACGCGGTGCTAATAATAATAATAATAATAATAAACTTAACTAAATCAGCAATATTGCACGTGGGTGGCTGTGTTGTTGACCGGCCTCAACGCAGTGTTGCCAAACTTCAATATTCCAGCCTGTAACTAAAGATGGCCGTGATTGAACATATCAATAATGTTAGTACTTGAGGAAGTATTGTAAGTAAGCACCTCTTCAAGATATTTTGAGTGGTCCTATCCCAGAAAATTTTCAAACTTTAGATACCCCTGGAAGCTATTTAGATTGGTCCTTGCTGGAATTTATTTTTATTAAATTTCTCTAGAAGCATGCGGGGATGTTGAGAACGTGAACTAAGGGCAGCATTTTTGGAACTTTTCTTAGTGAACATTTTTTTCAGACAAAATAAATCAAATATTGCTTCAGTAGAAACAGATGGTTTAATTTTCTTCACACGGTGATATCAACAGTAAGTTGTTGAATATCTGTCAAGGATGTCCTGGAAATTAATGACAACTTTTTATATTAATTTAAAAAGTTTCTCATCAAATGCCGCTATGCTTTTGATATATATTGAACAACTTTTGATATCCACATGTGAAGAAAATTAAACTTTCTGTTTCTACTGGAGAATATTTTTTTTGACAATTTTTTTTATCAAAAACGCAAAAACGCCACCCTTTTCTCGCGTACCCTAAATCCCACTTTAAAGCGGCCGCCCCGCCCCGATCAGAGAGAAAATGTCATTCGCTGTCAGGCCATACATATTTAATAAAATAGATGGTATGTGTCTTGTTCTGGAATTATTGTTTTATTTTGTCTAAGCGTATACTCCCTTTCGCCCTCCACCTACAACCACCCTTTGCCTTGTCAATAAGAAAGAGGGGAAAGAAAACTACGAAACTTCTTATCTCAAGGTAAAAGATCACAGCTAGTTTTCAAATATCTTAAAATTTTCGGTTGTTCACGTGTCAAAAAATATTGTATTTGTTAGAGGAAGGCTAAATTATAGAATATTTTTTCATCAAGCCTAGTCTCATAGCTCCGCAATTAAGATTAGAAAGTCGTTGAAAATGAGTTTATGTTACATTTTCCCGTATTTTTTTCAATTAATAAAACTCGAACTATAGGGTGGATAAGGAAAAAGAGTCCTGGTGGAATCTTTCGACTTTATTTTGGCATTAACTATATTTAGAAATAACGCATCGTAGACTTAAATATTGCGTTAGAGCTGAAAGTCTTGGCGACAATTTCTCACTTACTGAGGTGACCCCTTAAGTAGCAAAAAATATATATATAAATTACATTTAGTATGAGCGTCCTATAACCGGAACTCCAAGCTTTTATGTCTTGGACTGTACATGAGACGCCTCGTGCCTGCTGATAGGATAAACAAGAGCGAGGCTAAAGCCCGCACCTTAAGGGAATATTTGCCTAAATAAGTCCCTCTACAGGAAACTAGTGTAACGGGGCCATCGTGCGGCTAATGGGCACGTAGTCAGTCTCCGCTGACAGATTTTAACCGTATCCCCTCCTAATGGGACGTTCCCATCACCACGATCATGCGCCTTCAGGTTATCGTCTCAACCACAAACTAACTTATCGCCGGACACTTTCCCAGGCCTGTGGCGTCCCGTCGTTCGGTTTCAGAAACAACGGCTGATCAGGATCACGGACATCGGGTACTGTCTAAGTTTTTCATAACAACCTCATCTGACCTTTACTAGATCTACTTTAAGGACATGTAATCTGGAGCTGTCCCTTTTGATGGTTATTATTATCACCTACTAACTTAACACTAATCGCTCAAAGCGGAGCGGGAGTTTTAACTTCACCATTTGTCATTTCTTCACTCTCTTTCGCGATTACTGTCTAGTGCGTGGACACATTTTAAAGAAATTTGGCAGGGATATTATTTGAACCTAGGCCGAACAAATTATATATATAGGCCTACATAATGTTTGAATATGGTTGTCCGTTTAAATATGACGATCGCTCAAAATATTTTTCATTGAATAGCTCATAACATGTGATTTGAATTTAAAATTCTAAGCAATTGATCGAGTGCATAGGGCGTATTATTTTTATTTTGACATAAACTGCTAAACTGACGTCCTAAGACACGTGAACAACGGTTATTCTTTATGAATATAATGTGCTATTGGATAAAGTATTCTGTTTAACTATTTAACTGTGTTCTTTTTAACTTGACCATCAAGGAAATATTTCAGCTGCAAATACAAGGAAAAATATTAATAATGTAATAACTCATGTTGGTTGCCGCGTGGTCTAACGTGCTACTCTCGCAGTAGGCTAGATTGCCGATCACGGGGAGATCAAGGTTCGAATCTAGGTCTGGTACACTGAGGTGTTTAAAAAAATAGTTTTCCTACGCCCCCTCCATGCAAATTAGGGAACGCTTCCCCTAACTATAAACGTCCTAATCCCTAAAACCATTACTGTAATGAGTACATAATCGTATAATCCAAAAGAGTAGTAAGACGTGGCGCTAAAATAAAATAATGTACTACACCTCCCCTTTGTAGTGTGAAGTACCTGCCCTCTTCCTGTTCACTCCTTTATGAACTAGGTGACCTGGCGGTCTAGGAGTAAGGTGTCAGACTTCTATGCTGGCGGCCGGGGTTCGATCCTTGGTCCTGGCAAAGATTTATCTGATTACCAAACCCTTCCTTCACCTCTGACAAGATATCTTGTGAATGTGGGGAATGCCAGGCCTCCTAATCACCCTACCATTACACATTAGCGTAAGTGCGTATAACCCGAACGGGTAGTAAGACGCGGTGCTAATAATAATAATAAACTTTATGCACTAAACAATTATCTTGTACCGATAGACCCGTGTTTCGCTGTATGCTCCTATTCGGGTCACGTCTGAAGCGACTCCATTTCGACGGAAACTGAAACTTTTAACCCTGACAAGCTCCGACAGACGACCCCCTCCCAATTTCGAAAGCTGGCCGTGCACAGTTTCATTGATGAGCATTTAGGTGTGACAGGTAAATTAACGGGAGCGTAAACATTATGAGACTTTTTTAGTTACACTTTAGAAAACTAATTACGCTAACTTTAGAATTAAGGATTCAACACAGAAGAGGCAGTAAACATTCATTGGATGTTTGAAACTTTCTTATAAATCTATGCTCCAGTGTGCACATAAACTTTGTATGTGTCACGTGTCTATGGATTCACACGTTCCCCTAAAAAATAAGAGTAGTGCAGGAACCTAATCACGTGACGAGCTCTAATCCAATCACAAGATTTCAGCCTTATCGGCGTTGTTCACAATTTGAAATAAAGCTTTTGTTTTTCTGCATGACAACATTAGCTTGGGAGATCCACTCACATTTCAAAACCGACTGATTCAATCAGTGAGAATGCTCCTACAAAGTGGGATACTAGCAGACAGCTTAATTTACTGTTGTGAAATTATTTTGAAATAGCTTGTTAGTTGGAAAGTGCACGTTACATTCTTGATTTGTTTTGATTTTGATTCACTTCACAATAAAATAATTTGAAAATCTCCTTTGTGATATTAATCTTCAATCTATTTCCCCACTAGAAAATATGCCTTAAATCAGCTGTTTATATTTTCGGTGAATGTTTAAATTAAGCTTTACTGCTTGTTCTCCCTACCTGCCACATATATTGAGTCCCAGAATTATTAAGGGGGCTGCCTCAATAAGTGAGAAACTGTCGCGCAGACGTTCAACTCTAACGCAATATTTTATTTTACTATGCGTTATTTCCAAATATGGTTCACGCCAAAATAAAGACTAAGGAATGCAACAGGGCTCTTTTTCCTTAACAACCCTATATTTTGAATTTTATTAACAGAAAAAAATATGTGAAGATGTGATATTAGCTCATTTTCAACGACTTTTTAATCATATTTGTGGAGCTATGAGACTAGTCTTGATGAAAAGGGGCTCTAGATTTATATTTTCTTTAACAAATACAGTAATTATTTGGTAGGCTCAAAATAAAATATTTTAAGGTATTTGAGAACTAACAGCGAGCTTTCCTCTTTACCTTTATATAAGAAATTTCGTAGTTTATTCTCCCCTCTTTTTTTATTGACATATCAAATGACGGTTGTAAATGAAGGGCGAAAGGGGCAGACAGAATAGAGAAGTAGTTTCAGAAAACGTCACAGACCATTGTATTTTAAGCCGTGTAACCTGACAGATATTGATACTTTATTGCCAGACTTAACTCCGGCTAAATTCGGTATTGGGCTCGGAGAACCCGAATTGAAACCAAGTTGTGCAACTTCACCGCACTGGACGAATAACGGCGGGCAAGAGTAAACTCGGGGACGTCTAACTAGGCCGCCCGTGCACTAGCGATCAAGTCGCGGCCAGATAAATACGCGACAAACCGAGCGTAGACATTCGATGACAGTTGAGAGTGTACAGTCTGTCTCGCAACGAGCGCTGATCAAGTAGCTACTATATGGTACCTCATCATCAAGCGGATTCCAACGAGTGAGTAAACAGATTGTACCGGCCACTGTGTGGTTGACTGCTCTGGTGCGCGCTCACCCAGTGCTCTCTATGTAAGCATCTGGCCGCCTAGAGTGTACCGCTCATATTCTCACTGGCCGCCGCGGCCAAGTGCGCGTCGTGCCATCAAACTCCATTCACTGTGTTGGCCACGGCAGCAAAACCGCCACGATCTAGCCGTTAGTGCGTGGGCGGTATTATTCTCTGTGTGTTTTCCTAGAAAGAGGAACTTGACGTTGAGGGGGAGGGGGGCATTGGGTACACTGCCGCCAACCACCAGCCACTAAATGTTCCCACGTTAATCAACCAGGAGTAGGGAGCCATGTTATTAATTGGTTCTTGGGAACAAACACTCGCGTTAATTAAACCCATAGCAAGAGGTTTGTTTTTGTTCCTGGTTCGATACCACTGAGGGTTGTTATATAAAATATACTTGTTACTTAAAGGAATGGGGTGATAGTGGTGAGTGTTTCTGTTGGGTGCTTTAACCTAGATTTTAATAGGAAGAATTTTTTTTGGACCGTTACAAAAAACGTCAAGTCATGTGATCTTCTGATGTCACTTTAAATAGCTATAATCGATACCTTTAAATAATACTAAAAAGTAATAATAAAGTAAAACTTTATCAATGTTAGCTACAAAAAAAAAGTTATTTTTCTTAAAGGTCCTTTATGACAAAATCCTAACACCCCCATCAGTCTACCCTCCCTCCCCGGTTCGCTGCGTCTAACTATCCGTTTGGGCTGTATGCATATGTACTAATTACAATAATATGGCAGGGATGAGGAAGTCTGGATTTAGAGGAAGTGTACCAACGATTGCGAGGAGGGAGAATATGAAGCTATTTATGGAAAAACACCCCTTAGTGAACCTGACCAGACTTCGAACCCAAATATACCCCGTCATCGGCCGTCTAGTCTTTTTCTGGAGTGAAGCCTCATACCAGCGGTCTTCAACCTTTTTATGTCCAAGGGCCAAAACCTCTGTCTCTTTTTGACTCGTGGACCACAATACTGTACTGATAATATTAGTATTGAATACATATTAGTATAAGCTCATTATTATACTCACACTAAGGATTAGGATTTCTTGTTATGTGTTTTATCTGTTGTTTAATAGCAGGAGATAGCGCGATTTGTCTTGTCTACTAGAGTTGTAATTTACCGGTTAAAATTACATTTGAATTAAAACGCGATACTTTTCTTCACGTAAAAAACTTGTTTATAAAATAACGTAGAACACGTAAATAAAAACGTATTTGTTTGATTATTGGATTGTATAAAATATATAACTGTAGTTGTCATTTTTTCTCTTGAAATAATTGTATATTCTTCATGAGCCCACTGGCCGCAAAAAGTGTAATTACGGGTCACGGGCTGAATACCCGTGCATCAAACCATATGACCACCGAAGCGGGTGTCATAATTATTTTTTGTAGATTATGTAAAGAATTTGATATCAAGAGTTTTTTGTTGTGGTTGTATTACAGTCATCACAACGGTTCAAAAGCTCTTTCTGACAGGTCAAAAAGTTACCAGATCTTATACAATGCATTTATGCCCCATAGGATGTGATCTGCAGCCCTCTCTCTCTCTCTAAAAGGTGGTATCAATTTCTGCATTAGGAAGAAAAAAATATAAACTGAACCGGTTACCCTATTTTTAAATTCTTAAAAGTTTTTTTTTAATTCAAGTTAGCGGATGGTACACCTGTGCAGTATTCAAGTATTCCACCTCCATCAGCAGCGTTGCCAACCTGACGAGTCACTCCCCCACCTGTATCTTACTGCTTCCGGTGCACGAACCGGAAGTGGCGGTCACTCAACCCTTCATGTACTGTTGCACGGACAATAATGATTAAGCGTTCGATTATATTATAGCCGGCGGACAGTTACGGGTAGCATCCTCAAGTACGCAGTGGTCAATGCCGCGACGTGCCTAATTTAAAAAAATAGGTTTTCAAACTTTTTTTCATATGTATACCTCCTGCGCCTGAGTGGAATTCTAACTGGTTTTTCAACACTTACTGATTACGGTGTCATAAAAAACCAAAACAAAGCCTACTTTCAACATTTTTGATATTTAGAAAAATGTTTATTATAACTTACTTATCTACATCCTAATTATAATTATACTTGTTGATAGCCCCATAACCCACTTCAGTGGTCGAATGGTTTAAGGCGTCACTCTGACCTGCTGATGATGGAGAGATCGGGGTTTGAATTCCTGTCTGGTCTATTGAATATGGGTTTTTTTCTTAAATTGTCTTCCAATATTCTTCTACGCAAATGAGGGTAGATTGATTCTAAAATGCTTTCTTCTTCATCCCTATCTCATTAGAGTATTTTGTTTATATGGATATTTTATTTTTCACGTGTATATGTAAACACAGGAAACACAAAGCAGACAATATACACCAGCCCCGAAGAGCTCTCAAATATTAGCGAGACATAGAACAGATATTATTATTATCACCGGGTCTTACTACCCGTTCGGGTTGAACGCATTTACGCTAATGTGTAATGGTAGGGTGATTGTGAGATGAAATGGAGGACCTACTAGTTTAACGTGGAATCCAAACCACGGTGGAGGCCTGGCATTCCCCACATTCACAAGTTGTGATTAATACACGTCTTGTCAGAGGTGGTGGAAGGGTTTGGCAATCAGATGAATCTGTGCCGGAACCGGGGATTGAACCCCAAATCCCAGCACAGAAGTCCAACAGCTTACACCACCAGGTCATCTAACAGATATTATAATTGAATAACATGTGCAGTGCCCTGACGTACTGATTATTCGCTCTCAGTAAGGTTAAGGGCGGGAAAATAGTAAGAAAACCCCGTCCCATCACACATAAAGGGTTGACATTGACCATAAAGAAACAGCAAAACATAAGTGCCCCCCCCCCTAAAAGAGGAAGCTGCGTATGACATGAACAGGTTGTAAGACGCGGTGATAGAGAAAAACGTTCCCATAAATAAAGTAGGGCTATCAGCGCCTTGGAATACGCTTAAGAGTATACTTCTAATTCCTCTTAAGAGTCCGTCTCAAGGGCCGTTAACCGGTAAGTTAGATACAGGATTACGCTCGAACAAAAAAAACTTATCGAAGGGTGACTTATTAAATTATTTACTCAAATCCAGTGAAATTTGGATAAGTTTGATAGTTAAACTCAAATTTAGTGGGTGCTGCCATCTATTAGACAATCATGAGACCTTTCTAATGTAGGCTTACTTTAGATCATAGTTAAGAGATGTCTTTTGTCATATTTAGATTAATTTAAAAACATATTTGCTGGGGTCTTTAGAGGGTTTGAGATATAAAACTTGATATCATAGAAAATATGTTTAATACGACCTCCCCTGTCTTCTCCCCTATAACCTTCATTATTTTTAGTAAAATTATTTTTCAAAATTATAATAAAATTATCTCACTGGTTTCATTCCACTGTTTTCTAAAGAATAATAAAGAAAACCATACAACTACGTGACTCCTGGTTCAAGTTGTGTTCTCCATCTATTTTAAGAATTATCTGTGGGGGTAAGATGGGCTCTTAACTTACCTGCTAGTGCACCACGACCAGGATTCGAACCAGATGCTCACAAAGTCTGAAGATAACTAAGTCTCAATTTGCTAAACTCTGATAAATTGAATACTCTATATTTCCATCAGCCCTTTTAATTATATATTAACAAGTACAAACAAATCCCTTTCCTTTAGTTTCCAGCCTGTTTGGTCATAAAGTACGTTTCACAAAAACAAAGACACGTTTTCCGCGTTCATCCCGAACTGCATGCTTGATAGTTTTTGTAACCAGAACTGTTAATTATATCCTTTCATAAAACTATCGTATTTTTTTCCTAAAATGGCAACACATAAACAATTATTATTGTTGTATTTACAATTTCAACTTTAAGGTGGGTTTGAAGGGAAAGCGAGTTAAGGTAGATATTTTTACAATTTTTCCCAGAAAAAAAAGTTTAGGCTAAATGAATCAAATATAGCTACAGTAATAAAGTTCCCTGGTCAATTTTCCGCAATGCCCTTGACAGATATTTATGAACTCTTGACATGAAGTAAATTAAACTAAACTATTTACTGAAGTAATGCTTGATCTGTTTAAACGTAAACAAAAAAGGATTTTGTGAAAAATTACAACTCGCATTGCCTTTCATTCGTATCTTATATGTGGTGTAAGCCAAGGCTCTAATCATATAATTATTTAACTAGAAATAATATGTTGTGGGTACTACAGAAACGGGTAAATATTATTAGTAAAACAATCAAAATATTTGCTTTACTAACAGTTTTCAAAGTGTATTAGTTGAATCGTTCTTATTTTGCGAATAAAGATTAAAAACAAAAAAAAGTCAACACCTCCCTCACGATCCCCCCCTCCCCCCTTCCCCTCTAGCGAACAAAGGCCAAGCGACTCCACTGACTCGGTGTGTTTTTGTTCCTTACAAGGAAGGACTAGTCTGCATCATCCTCACGAGTCCTTGACCTACGATAATGAGAGGGGCGGTACAGCTTCCTACAAACACACCGCGCAATGTTTAGAGTCGCTCACACTCACGTTTTGACGTTCACAAGTCTCTTTTACATAATACAATCAGAGTTTCCTAGGAAGAACCTTATCTGACAGCTAGAAAAAATACAAGCCTGATTTTAATATATAGAACCTTATCTCAACGCTAGAAAAAATACAAGTCAGATTTTAGTATATAGAACCTTTTCTGACAGCTAGAAAAAATACAAGTCTGATTTTAATATATAGAACCTTATCTGACAGCTAGAAAAAATACAAGTCTGATTTTAATATATAGAACCTTTTCTGACAGCTAGAAAAAATACAAGTCTGATTTTAATATATAGAATCTTTTCTGACAGCTAGAAAAAATACAAGTCTGATTTTAATATATAGAACCTTATCTGACAGCTAGAAAAAAATACAAGTCTGATTTTAATATATAGAACCTTATCCGACCGTTAGAAAATAAATATTACATTCGTATTGCTTCTTTAGTTCTATCTCACTACCCTTTAGGGTTAAAAATATGAGCTCTTTGCGTTAATAAGCTAGGAATGAGGAAGGTAAAATTTTAGAGTAAGTGTACCTACGTTTACGTGGAAAGAGAAAGCTAGTGGAAAACCATGTAGGATAAACCATCCTCATTACACCCAACCAGGATTCGAACCCCGATCTCTCCGTCCGGGAAAACGCAGGGATTTTGTTTGGTTTCTGGATAAAATCGGAAAAGACTTAGTAAAAATACTGGGATATTTGTTAATTTGAAACATTTAGCTTTGGATGAACGAAAAACTGGACTGAATAATTAAACACGCTGATTAAGATATGTCTAATTACCCCTTAGACAAGGGCTATTAATCGACAGAAGATCTAAATATTAAATATTTCCGTTCTAAACATATGTGAGATGACTTCACAGAATCATTTCGATACAAAATTAGACTATTGCTACTCTTTTAGGTGACCTGGTGGTCTAGGGGTAAGGTGTCGGACTTCTGTGTTGGTGTTCCGGGGTTCAATCCTCGGCCAAGGCACAGATTTATATGAATACCAAACCCTTCCTTCACCTCTGACAAGACATCTTGAGAATTTGAGGAATTTCAGGTCTCCACCGTGGTTCGGATTCCACGTTAAACTGTAGGTCCTCCATTTCATCTCACAATCACCCTACCATTACACATAAGTGTAAATACGTATAACCCGAACGGGTAGTAAGACGCGTTGCTAATAATAATAATAATATTGTAACAATAATAATACTCTTTTCTTCAATCTAAGCTGTCTGGAAAGATGGTAATTCCTTTTGGAAAACCCGGAAAAAACATTGAGCTTGGTAATAAAAAAAATTAATCTTAATTTTTGAACCCACTGGGAATCGAAACAAGTTTTCTCAGTTGGTCATTGTCTTAAATAGAACGCTTTAACGATCTTGTTCTTGGATGAGGTCAGCCTATCTAACCACTGGAGCACGTGAACGACTGTTTTTTTTAACATTAGCTAGTTTTTATTTTTATTGGTGGGAGAAAAAGGGGGTGGGGTGTTCCACACAGGAGTAAAATGACTTCGTTCCCGCGTTTAGACATCTCACCTTGGTGCTGCGGGCACTACCGATTTAGACACAATTGATGATGAACAAAGTTTCGAGGTCATTTCTTCTTCCGTACTTGGGCCCATGTGTTTGAAGGTCAAGGCGTGAGCACACGGGAATAAACATTGCATACACATAGTAGGATTCTGCTAGGAAATAACCTTGAGAAAACACAGACATATTTTTTACGACCAACATTGATAAGGTTTTTACTATATTATTATCGTTAATTATAGGTATTGATAAATCCTTTTATAACACAGCTACAGGTCACGTGACCAGACATATGAATGTGTGAAAGTATAACTAATAGCTTATATAGCTGTCAAATAAGGTTATCCACATGAAAATGGGATTTTAATACCTTTTCTAGCTGTCAGGTAAGGTTATTTCTATGTAAAGAGGATTTTAATAACTTTTCTAGCCAAGGCCGTAGCCAGAGGGGATTTTGCGGTTCAACCCCCTTCCCCCAAAACTTTACGAACACATATGTGACTTTATTTATGGTTCAAACAATATCAAAATTAAATTAAAAGTACAAATTAGGGGGTTATGTTACCATAAAAAGCAGTTCAGAGAGCTTCTAGAGGTGTTTAGTACTTAGAATTTTTACTAGCTTTACTAGTGGGTCGTTCAAGCGATGTTTGCAGATTATTGCACTAAAATGTATTTTAAACTTTTTATTGGGAAAGTATCTCTATAATAAACCCTCCCTCACTTTTAAGTTAAAATTTTATACTCGTAAAAGGCTATCAACTTTACTTAGATGTTTAGTTTTCGGTGTGTAATTTAAATAAAAACTTATATTTTCCCCCTTCACGCCCCGATGAGAACTTTAAAATGACCCTTCTCACAGATTCCTATCTATTAGTTGCACCAAAGCACCACCAAATGATTGAGCTGATATTATTTTTAAACAAAGACAAATATTTTATTTACCAATATACAGATATACACAAATCATGGTTTCCATGGTGATGTAAACAAAGAATGATTGTACAGATGAACCACCGTCTACACAGAAGAAAAAGATGGAAAATTCGCCAGGAAAATTGAGTTTTAGTTTTAGGCCACTATTTTTGCCGGCATCCTGATTCCCTAATGTTTAAAATGAGTGTTCGTTTGTCAAAATCTGTTCAGTCATTTCCTTGTAGTTTCTATTACTGGACACGGGCTTATCAAATAATATATATATATTAAGATATATGATAATGATAAAAAGAGTGATAAAATGTGATAATTAAAATGAGATTGTAAGTGTTTCAGTTTATGATTGTATAAGTGTGTGAGTGAGTTTGATAAAGTCTGTGTAAGAGACTGAGAATGAGTAATTGAGAGAGATCGAGTGAGTGTAAGCGAGTGATAGTGAGAGTATGTGTATGTGTTAGAAAGAGAAATACTGGGAGAAGAGATGAGGAAAGAGAGTGTGTGTGAGAGAGAGAAAGATAATATGTAAGGGAAAATGCGTGATAAAGTGTGTGTGTGTGTGTGTGAGAGAGAGAGAAAAAGAGTAACATTTTGGAGGAGTATTGTGTGAAAAAGAGAGAAAATTTTAGGACGTGTGAAAGAGCGTTTTAGAGAGGAATTTAGCGAGGAAGATATTAGTTTAGAGAGAGAAAATCAGATTGAGAGTTAAACTAAGAGAGTGAGTTTGAGATAGAATGGGATTAAGAGAGAGAGTGTGATAGATAGTGAGATAGAAGAGTGATATATAGAATGATAAGAAAGAGTGATATAGAGAATGATAGAGAGAGTGATATAGAAAGAGTAAGATAGCGTGAGATTGTGAGGTTGAGATAGAGGGGGTTTGAGAGAGAGCGTTCAAGGGATATAACGTTTGAGAGAAAGCTTAAGAGAGAGAGTAAAATAATGATAATGTGAAAGAAATTGTGTGATAAAGAGTGTGTGTGAGGATATATAGTGTGAGAGAGAGGGATAAAGTATGAGAGAGAGAGAATGATAAAATATAAAGTGGTACTAAAAATTACGGTACTTTGAAATATCATTCTCTCAACTTTTAAGTATCACCATGGAAACATAACTGAACTTAGTCTTCTGTATTTGTAAGAAAGTGAAAAGATAGACGAGGTACACAAAACATTACTTTTAAATATGTCCTCAAATATAAGCAGTAAAATGAAAACGTAACTTAACTTTTGTGTTTGTATTGTGTTACTATTTGCTAAAATGAACATCAAAACCTATTATTTGTAAATAATGAACACCAAAACTCATACTTAGATAGTTAAAATGTTTTTTAACACTATTCAAGATCATTGTATCGTTTTTTGAGCTTATAATACATACCTGAACATATTTAAACATAATTTTATCATGCGCGAAACAAAACGTAGACAATATTTTCACGAACTTAACTTAACCTTTTAATTTTCGAATTATACTCAATATTATTGATTTAAATGCGAATTAACGATAACATTCCAATAAAAAATAAATGATTCCCTATTTTAGACATCTCAATTTAGATGTGTTATGACCAGCATCCAAAGAGAAATATTCATCCAAAGAGAAAATTGTGATGTGTTCGGACCAGCATTATTATTTTTTAACCAAAGAGATCTATTTTATTTAGAGATTCACAGGCAGAAAATAACGGTTTCCATGGTGACCAAACAAAGAATAAAAAATTGAAAGTTATCTGTGAAAATCGGGTTTTCGTGGAAAACTACTACTTTTTCCGAAATCCTGGACTCCTAACCTTAAAATGAGTGGTCGTTAGACAAAATATGTTGTCACTTCCTCGTAATTTCTATTACCGGAAAAGGGATTATCAAATTAAATATAAGGATGTTGCCAAAAAAACACTTCAGAGAGCTTCTAGATGTGTTTAATATTTAGAATTGTTCTAGCCTATAGCAGTTAGGGGGCTATTTCATCATAAAAAACCCTTCAAATAGCTTATAGAACTGTATATCATTTATGATTTTTTTTCTAGCTTATGGCAATCAGGGAACGTGCCCACCAACACCCCCCTCCCCTGCTGCCCCACCCCGAAATTATTGGCTGGCTACGGCTATGTTTATAGCTGTCATATAAGTTTATTCTAATGAAAATAGGATTGTAGTAACTTTTATAGCTGTCAGATAAGGTTATTCTAATGAAAATAGGATTGTAGTAACTTTTATAGCTGTCAGATAAGGTTATTCTTATGAAAATAGGATTGTATTAACTCTCCTAGCTGTCAGATAAGGTTATCCTGATTAAAATAGGATTGTAGTAACTTTTATAGCTGTCATATAAGGTTGTTCTAATGAAAATAGGATTTTAGTATCTTTTATAGTTGTCATATAAGGTTATTCCTATGAAATTAGGATTGCAGTAACTCGTTTAGCCACCAGATAAGGTTATTCCTATGAAAATAGGATTTTAGTAACTTTTCTAACTGTCAGATAAGGTTCTTCTTACGCAAATGGTATATTGTGGTGAAGTGTGAGATACTGAAAGGAATAGTTACGTTTCAGGTCTGAGTGATAAAAATGAGAAACCCCGCGATGCATCAACTTAATAAATGTTTTTATGCTACTTAATTGTGTCTCACTAACCGTGAGCTACCAGAGAGTTCACACGATGGGATTACGTAAAATAAGTGAACCTACGAATTATGTTGTCATGTGATATAAATAATAGTAATTAACGACTCGGTGATTCGAACGTGACGTAATTTGACAGAATTGTCAAGGTTATTCACGTGTACGTAACTTTTGTTTGCATTTCGATAGTCACGTGTTTAATGTGGGGACATAGGGGATTGCAAGTTAAGGGCAGTGTTTTTGCAGGTTTTATGGCAAAACATGTTTTGGACAAAATAAAAAAAACACATTGCTTCAGTAGAAATATATAGTTTAAGTTTCTTCACATGGTGATATGAACAGTTGTTGAATATCTGTCATGAGCATAGCGGTATTAGATGAGAAACTTTTTAAATTAAAATAAAAAGTTGTCATTAAATTCCAGGACATCCTTGGCAGATATTCAACAAATGTTGATATCGCCGTGTAAAGAAACTTAAACTATGTTTCTACTGCAGAAATATTTGATTTATTTTGCCCAAAAAATGTTTTGATATAAAAATTGTAAAAATATAAGCCTTTTCTCTTGGCCCCTACACTCCCACCTTAAGACTCAGTACGTTTTTAGCTGAGGGGAAAAAATGTCGATAACCTACTCCTTTCTAGGATCGTAAGAAAATATATCTATATCTAACCTGTATCGAAAGAAAAGTGTCAATAACAGTATGGATCGCTATCGAAATAATAATAATAATAATATATATTTTATCCGAACTTTTTCAGTGCAAATATTCATATGGGTAAAATTAGCGAAACAAACATATCAAGTGAAATAAACTGCAGAAGGAAAATATCATTTTCAGTAAAGTATAAACGCTTTTTTTTTCACATTACGCGTGGTGAGATCAAACAATTGGATGGTGATTGGAATGACCTGTTACGTTTCGCGGCTTCTAAATCAGGTCAATACCTTCATTAGCCTCTCCGGAGCAAGGCTGTGTGTGTTTTTATCCATGTTAATGGGTCAGAGTAACTCATTATCCAATCTGATCTCATTAATCCGGTCTGATCGATCCTAGTTACTTAAACACGAACCGGAAAATAGGATTAACTAAAGGTATAGCAAGGTGTTTGCTGACGTGCCAGCACGCTGGCAATAAATTATCACCGGTGGGTTCTTAGAGGCGAACCAACAGTCATCTTTTTATCACTGGAAACTTTTATTTCATCGGGGTATTTAAGACAGATACTATCAGTAAACGACTTAAAACGCTTAACTGAAAATCCATGACGTCAGCCTTTGATATAGCCCTGCCGCCATCTGTTGGTGAAGATAGTGCCAACTTTGTATGTAGAGGATGACATGTGGTCAGCATAGTGAGACCTCCAGCCGTTAGTCTCAGTTTTTTAGACCGGAACCTCTAGTTTTTTTTATTCAAGTAACTCCATAGGCCAGTTTCATATTCAGACTGAGTATGTCTCAAGTGCGGCGCTATACTAAATACAAGACGACACATACATAGATCAGAATGGAATGGGTAAGTTTCATATATAAAATGGTGATAAGGTAACGAGGATGAACGGGCTTAAATCCTGGTTGGATGTACTGGTGGTGGGTTTTTTTCCTAAATGGTCTACCACTCTCCCTACGCGCAAGTTAGGGTACATTTCATTTAAATATTACCTTCTAAATCATTATTATTATTATTATTATTATTATTATTATTATTATTATTTAGCACCGCGTCTTACTACCCGTTCGGGTTATACGCTTTAAGTACTAATTACGCTAATTGATTAGGAATTGGGAAGGTTGAATTAGAGGAAGTGAACCAGCATTTGCGTGGAGGGAGAGTGGAAAACCATTTAGGACCCCCCCCCCAGTTCACCCGACTGAGATTCGAACCTCGATCTCCCCGTCCTCAGCAGTCGAGCTCAACACGACAAGCGCGTTAGCCAACTACGCCACCGAGGCTGGTACCTTCTAAATCCTTAACACATTAGCGTCATTTATATATTCGCGTTCAACCAAAACTTATTTTTAAAAAATAAGCCGTGGAAAAACGAGACCATTCCCATATTAACTTTTTTTGTTTTAGTGTTAGATATCAACTGTTTGTCTTAGGCGAGACGTAAGGGAAGAAGACTCCCCAAGCTATATTACCGGCTCGAGACGCCAAAAGAAAACTCGGGGCGTAACTCCACAGAGGCTGATATAAAACACACAGCGCCTCGTTTATTAGACCAAATGTGTAATTTAATTCCCCATCAGTCATAAACTCGGACTCCTCCCCCTCTACACTTTTTTGGTTGATAAAGATACAAAATAATGTATTAGATGTGTGTGTCTCCATATTATCGGCTAATTGAAACCGGGGTGTTTGCTGGGTATCTGAAGGGGAAGGAGGGGGTCTACAGCAATTGTTCTTAACCTTTTATTACTCGCGGCCCCCTAAATATCGTAAAATATTTTTGCCGCCCCCTAGTTTTTATTAACATATTAATCCTTAAGATTTATTCTAAAATAGTGGCTTTCTTTACTGATTATAATAACAAACAAATAATAAAAGATAAATTAACTTACCTAAATGTATTTAATGGGACCTGCGCTGTTGAACACTTTCCATTAATTTGTATATTCTTGTTTCATTAATATTACTTAATGCTATTCACATGCAGGAGTCGATTTCGGTGCTTTACTTTAATATTTACTATTGGGAAAATCCCTTTCCACATTAATAAGTAGAAACAAAGGGCAACAAATTTTGAATGGCGATGGTAAACAGATGGGGATTATTTGTACTATCCATGATTTTTATTATCTGTGCCTCCCCTCCATTTACCCGGAAAATTGAGAATCTACTGTTCTTACATGCTTACGATCATCGATTTCTTTCTTCCAAATCATGAAATTTAAGAAATAATTGACCTCATTAATTAGTAAATAACATTTTTAGTTATTACCTTTTCGAGGCCTCCAAAAAACCTTTTGCAACCACCGAGTTAAGAATCGCTGGTCTAGAGTAAAGGTTTCGAAGGCTGGTTCATACTGGATGGGTCGGCTATGGATGGCCCGGCCATTTCCCCTCGCGTTTGGTGTGAATCAGTTGCTATCAAGGTGAGAGTTTAGGGGACGCGAGAAATGGCCATTGTCTGTTCAGTTTTATAGCAAAACTTTTTTTTTTCAAAAGAAATCGAATATTTCTTAAGTAGAAACATAGAGTTTAATTTTCTTCACATGATTATATCAACAATTGTTGAATATCTGTCAAGGGTGTCCTGGAATTTAACGACAACTTTTCCTCTTAATTTAAAGTGTGCATCTGTTGCCGTTATGCTCATGACGGGTAATCAACAAATGTGCTTTTTTTTTTAAGCACGGTGTCTTAATAATTACGCTAATGGTTCAAGGGATTAGGAAGGTTATATTTAGAGGAAGTGTATCCGCATTTGCGAAGTGGAAGAGTGGAAAACCATTTAGATAAAAAACTTAAGTACACCTGACCGAGATTTGAACCTTGATCCCCCCGTCAAGTCTACTGCTAGAGTAGCGCGTTAAGCCACGTGGACATACAAGCGGGTTTAAGAAACGCTTGATACCATCGTATGAAGCAAATTAAACTCTGTTTATACTGAAATTATTTTATTAATTTTGGCGAAAAATTGTTTTTGCTGTTAAAAAAACTGCAAAGAAAATACTGGCTTTAACTCGCAATCTCTACCATCCCACCTCAACAATACTTCTTCAATCCCATCTATGGGAAATGTGTGAGAGGGATAGACATCTATAGAGAGATAGATAGCTCGAGAGAATGACACGTGTGAGCCCATGGGGAGTTCTGTCGTTGAATGTATATGTACTACTGTAGTATATATACACTCAACGGTTCTGTCATTTATTATTGGCCTGTCATTCCTGTGGCTTATTTGTTTTTAGTAGGTAGAAGGGGGGAGGGGGGGTCTGTTGAGTTGCTCCCAAAGCGATCCCTACTCATCATCGAGATCCCCTGCGGCATTCCCAACTCTACCTTCCTTCCAACATACTCTCCTCACCCCATGTTTATCCAACACTTCTCTTTCTCTCTCTCCCCATACCTTTTCTTTTGTTTCCCCCCATTCCCCCGCCATTTGACTTACTATGTTTTATTTTTCTTTCTTCCCTTTCACCCCTTGAGGATTTTTTTCTATCTTCCAAGCTTTCTGTATTCACCCTTCTTTTTTTATTCTTCTCAAAATATTCTCAAATTCTTTCAAACTTTCCCTCTCTCGTTCCTTTAATATCTCTGTAAACCCATCAAACTAAACAACATCCAACTACAGTCTAATTTTCATATGAAAAACCTTTTAGAAAATAAAACAGCACATTTTACGTAGTCAACATTAATAACATTTTACTATATTATTGGTTTTATTTTATTTGTATTAATAATATCTATCAAAAGTGACGGCTACAGATTATTCGACTCGACGTATGAATGCGTGAAAGTACATCTAGTAGATTTATAGTTGTCAGAAAAAAACCTTTCTTATGAAAGTTATACTGTATCTATCTTATGTCCATCCGTTCCAAACCCTTTTATTTTCTTCCGAAAGTGACACTTCCACCCAGGGAAACTCGCAAACACTATTTGATATTGCAATCCTTGCCTCACCCCCTCTCTTTTTATTTCAAACCCCGTCCCCCCTAACCCTCTTGTGGGTAAAGAAAGAATCGTCAATTCTCTCTATCCGATCTGGTCGCGCGTTAACTTGTTCCGGAAGCAGATTTGAGAACAGTTGTCTACTTCACAAAAGTTCGGTTGGAAATAAAAGATTGTTTCATTTATGCAAAGATAATATAAGCCTAATATAAAAAAATCTATGACTGGTTAAGTGAAACAGGGAGGACAAAACAAGAAGGATTCGTAAAATAAAATAAAAAAGGGGTTAAATTTTCATCTATTGTATCGCTTTGAGAACGAACGTGTATTGTGTCTCTCTGGAAAACGTGGCTTTGTAATACAGTAAATGGTTTTTAAATGGCGGGAGCTCAATGTTAAAATCGTATAAACAGCTTTGGTAACCAACCTTACAAGTTGCGACTTTGTTTTGCTAGCGTGTATCACCAGGTTTGGTCTTCTACTGGAAGTATGGCTATATGTAACAGTCTTCTGAAGTTGAGACATCATGTAGATGCGATTACTTTGACCCAATGAGATGTGATGATGATGATTATATGGGGCCACATGGTCCAAGGCGCTAATCTCTCAATATACTAGACTGTCGAAGACGGGGATATCGTGTTTCGATCCTGATTGGGTGTACTGAAGTTGGTTTTTCACTCATCCTCCAAGCAAATACGGGTACACTTCCTCTAAAGTCAACCTTCTTAATCCCTAACACATTAGTGTAATTATTAAATAAGGGCATAACCCAAACGGATAGTAAGACGCTGTGTTAAAAAAAATTATTTGGGAAAAATATTCATCCTACCGGCGAGAATCTATTTCGAGACCTATATATTAGTAGCCAGGAATGCTAACACTAGACCACGACATTTCAGTCTCATCTTTCAACGTGTTTTCCATAAACGGTACCCAAGATTGATATAATTGGAAAATTGGTTTTGCGAGTTACATTCTCAGACCCTTTATCGACTTATATTCGCAGGCCCTTTATAAAGCTGCATTCGCAGGCCCTTTATCGAGCTACATTCGCAGACCCTCAGGGGATTAATTTTAACCCATAGCACGTTTTTTTTTAATAAATAAAATAGTTATTCCGTAGATAAGTTTAGTTTAATTATTGCTTATTCTAAAGAGTAGGGGTTGGAAGGATATGCCTAGAGAAAATGCACCCGAATTAGTGGGTTAGGATTCAAACCTCTACCTCCAATTTCTAGAAACCCATCCTGTCCAGAGATTGACGCCTTGGATTATGTGACCACACACTGGTTTGGGTGAAATGCAATTAATTTGATAGTGTCTTAGTTTGTCTATTTTTCTTGCCGAGTGTGTGTGTGGCTACTTATCTAACAATTGGCCTTACCTTTAGATGTGGTACAAGTTCTGATAAAAGATGGAGATGAGGGTATGCTTAAAATGAACGTAGACTGTTGCTTGTAGATAGCGAGTGATACCACAAACTTTCTCATATAGTAACATTATAGCTTGGAACAAAAATTTAATAAATAGTATTTTAAGTTAGCTACCCTTAATTTAAGGGTTAAGGTCAAATCCATCAAGCCATTTCAGGTCTGTTTCCATGTACAGACAGACATAATTGTAAAATCCACCTTAACGGGTTCGGGGACACATAAAATATACAGATAAATCTCAAAGTTATAACATTTTCACGATTACAATATTTTCTCTTTGGATGAGAAAGTAAAATGGTTTTATTTCTGCAAGTTTTAAATTACTTGTTTCGGACTACCTCTGAACGTTACAGACATGTTTTTTATCTTTTGAACGAGGGAGAGAGAAGTCATAACTTTTATGGGAATATATTTGTCTCTCTTCCACCCCACCCCCACCCCCACAGGTCACATCGACCGATGTAACGTGCGTTTAGTTGTCACCAAGGTTTTCCGGTGAATCGTCCTGGAAAGCTGTTGTTTCGATTGGTCTCGGTCTGTCTGTGGAGAGTCCAGCGGGTTTGACGCTCACGCGACGTTTTATAGCGTCAAAATATTCTACTCTCGAAAACTAATTATTCTTTTAACGTGCATATCCGCAAACGTGGCTGCACATTAACGATTGTTATCGTCACTTCTCACACAACTCGTTTGGGCCATACGCATATGTGATAATTACGACCCGCTTAGGTGGCCACATGTTCTAAGGTGTCACTCTCGCAGTAGACTAAGACAGTCGATGACGAGGAGATCTAGGTTCGAATCTCGGTCTGGCGTACTGTAGGTGGTTTTCTTAAAATGGTTTTTCTCCACTCTCCCTCTGCGCAAATGGGGGTACACGTGTCCTAAAAGGCCCGCCTTCCTCATGGTTACTCCTTAAATGTATTTAAATGCGTATAACCCATACGGGTAGTAAAACATAGTGAAAAAATACAGTACATTCCTCAATTAACATAAACAAGCGCGTCATCGTGTTTAGGATGTCCCGCATATGCTCTAAGAAATAATGTATACGATACAGGTTTAATCTAAATAAATTACTTGGTGCCTAATAGGTGTGCTCCCAATGTACGTATTTTCTCCCCGTGAATATCATTATCATTTAGGTCAAAAAAACTACTCGGTGCCATTATTAGGGTAAAACAACTACTAAGATGATGACATTAGATATATAGAATAATTACTCACCTAATGATATTAGTTGAGTAAAATAAATACTTTTCTAACTCAACTAGCTGAGTAGAATAACTACTCAGCTAACGTCCATTAGTTGGTTCGAAGAACTACTCATATAACGCTCTTAGATAGGAGGACTAATATAACTCTAGTACAGTAGTTGGATACAGGAACTACTCATATAACTACACTATTTAGATAAAGGAACTACTCGTATAGTTGCATTAGCTGTATGGAAGAACTAGTCAGCAATGTTATCGTAGTTAGTGATTAGTCAGAAACACAATCATTCAAATAGGTGATAATGTCTACAAACTAACTAAATACATCCGGTCTTGACGTGGTTTTAAATCGCCAAGTTTCGGAATCCACTAGAATTCAACGCAAGTTGCAAGTTTTTGAGATGACGCCAGTGGGCGAACGCCTACATCGACCACCGGATGCAACCCTCCGAACATAACTGCTTGAAATATTGCATCCGCTTGGGTGCGTGCTTGCAGACCTACGCGGCTCTAGCTATCTTTATGGTATGATTTATGGTATTATTTTGTTGGTGGGGGTTTGTTAATCGCGTAACCCACGGTGAAATTGAAAACGTTGCCTTTAGTGTAACAGTTAGCCATTGCGTGAATTACTATGGACACACACACCCGCGTATTGTCAGTCACTCGGTGTTTCGGATAAGTAGATTTAGGAACAAGATACAAAATGTATAGGTTGATTTCCCTAACTTTTATTTACCGTATTTGAGATATTTAAGGTTTATTTACCAAAACCAAGTGAATTTATCATCACACTAATATTTTTCTAGTACCCGTTCGGGTTATACTCTTATGTACAAATTACGCTAATAGTGTTAGGGATGAAGTTTTTATATTTAGAGGAAGTGTACTTGCATTTGCGTGAAGGTAGAGTGTAAACCCATTTTGGAAAAACCACCCTCGGTACACCTGACCAAGGTTTGAATCTCGATCTCCTAATTATCGGCAGTCTAGTCTACTGCAAGATTAGTGCGGCCACCGAAACGGATCATACTTACATTCAAACGTTAAGTCCAACTTTATTGGGAAGAGATTTATCTGACAGGTATAAAAGTTATTAGATCTGCTTTCACGTATGCATACGTCAAGTCATGTGATCTGCAGCTGTTACTTTTTATCAATATTATCAATACCTATTTTTAAAAAAAGTAAAAATTAATAAACTTTTGCTTCAAAAAAGTTTGTATTTTCTACAAAGTTCTTCCAATTAAAATTCAGTTGTAGCAATAAAAATATTCATGCTGAGGAATGAATTGAAAGGATGTTTAGCCTCTTCTATGAAAACGTCCTGTTTTTAATATAAAACGTAAATTGTATATTGGAAAAATATGTGGTTAACAATACAGCTCACGATATTCATATAAAAAAAATCCTCGAACACGTTGTAAAAAGAAAAACATTTGAATATTCCCATCTGACATTCGTCTTAAGCCTGCATAAGGTAAAATAATAATAATAATAATAAGTTTGTCAATCATCGTGATATAAAATAATGACTTATTTCAAAGTGATGACGGCTGCATCGTGTTTCTCCAAAGCTTCATCAAGGTCGCATCAAGAGGTCACTGTGGGCGTTTAGTTTGTTTCACAGTTTCCGGCCCAAAACATCCCTTCCCACTTTGTGTTCCGGTTGGTGGGGGTGTTATGACGTCAGCGCCATCCTTCTCTCTACATTGTCTTAGCAGTCACTCAAAAAAGCAAGTCCGTGGATCGCACGTCAAGGCTACGAGAGCATCATGGACATGTTGGCGTGCGCGGCCAAGTTTACGTCAATGTTTTCAAGTGGTACCTTCCCCTCCATCTGTTCTTACTTCTTCTTTTTTTACCACCGCGTCTTACTACCCATACAGGTTGTATGGATGCGTAATAATTAAGCTAATGAGTTATGGATGAGGACGATTGCATTTTTTAAGTACCAGCATTTGCGCGGAGGGATAAGTTTGGAAAACCATGTAGGAAATATATATATATATATATATATATATATATACACCCGACTGAGATTCGAACCCCGGTCTCTTCGTGTATTTGCAATCCAGTATATTGTGAGAGTGACGCCTTAGACCATTCAATCATCGATGCAGGTATCTTAACTTACTACAGGAAGGGCCTTTTGTTAAATTTTAAAAAAAATACTGTCAAAATTGATAACATCTTACTATTATTATTGTTGTTATTTTATAGTTATTGATAATGTCTATCAAAAATGACAACTGCAAATCTCATTACTTGACGTATGAATACGTGAAAGTAGAACTAGTAGCTTTTCTAAATACCAGGTAATTGGACTATATCTGTTCAGGCTATCTGTATTTAATTACGCTAATCAAGTAAACGAAAAGAGTAGAATTAAGATGAAATGTACCCGCAGTTACTAGTACACCCTTCTAGTACATCTGTACACCCCTATTCACAATGGCTCGGAAGCATCCCTTGCCAGGCGGAAAGGGAGTGGTCTCGTTTTAATCAACGGTTCTAGGTATACGGGGGGTTATGGGGGTTTGGGGGGAAGATTGGGGGGTGGAGGTAGCCCCCCCCCCCCCGCAATTAATCAATGCTCCAGGGAGGCGCTTGTCACTCGCAACAAGGGGCATATTGTTTCCCGGCCTTAAATAGCTTGTCTGCGTCATCTACCACCTCGGGGAATCGACCTTGGAATTTCCGAGTCGAAGCCACATTGGTTCTATATGGTGCTCTTTGGAACTCTTACTGTATCAGGAGTCACGTGGTGTAAGCTCTCAGACTCGTAATATTCTGGATTGTCGATATATTTAGGAGATCGAGGTTCGAATTTCAAACGAGTACGCTTTTAATTTATTTTTCTAAATGTGGATTCATCACTATGATTTTCCCATCTACTTTCCACGCTAAAGCGGGTGCACTTCCTCTCAAATCAAACTTACTCATTCCCATCCCGATAATTTAATCAGTCAATAAGCTTGTTGCTAAACTTATAATAATAATAATATAGCCATAAAACTTCATAGAAGGCCTTGGTGCACTCAGTACATATTAATTACAGTCCACTTTTCATAGAACAGTCTTTATCTGACAACTAGAAAAGTTACTCGATCTACTTTCACGTATCCAGACGTATGATCTGCAGCTGTCACTTTCGACAAATTTATCTATACCTATAAAATAATACAATATTATCAATGCTGATCGCAAATAAATTTATATTTTATAAAAGTTCATATATACATGAAAACTGCACTATATATTATATGACAGACAATATCTTAAGAGACTATATTCAATTTGACAAAGTCCAATAATTTTTTGCTATTCACAGCAATTGAATGCTAATAATTTGACAAAAATCAAAGAATATAATAAATTCCACTCTGTTTTATTTAACTTTAAATATATTCTTCCTTTAGTACTTACGTTTGGCAGTAGTATGAACAGTCTATATTTGTAAATTAGAAATTTAGTGCAACATAAACATAAGTAATCCATTTTATGCCAAAGTCAGTTATATTAAATTAGTTAGAAATTCTTTAACCTGTTAGTTTTTTGTTTTTGTTTTTTGTAGGGGCTTACAAGAGCAATGTTCATTTCTTAAATCTTTTCAATTTAATAGAAATGGACAAATGAAATGCGTTGAATATATAAATTATGTATATAAATTATTATTTTTTAAACCTATGTTGAGCTGCGTTAAAATGTACTCTTTAGCTTAGATTTGAATTTTGAAACCAATCGAGTTCTTCTATTTTCTCAGTCGGTTGTTGAAGGGAATTTTAAGCTGATCTCATCTTTAGACAAGGAAATAATCGCATAGTATTTATTAGTTGACGGTAATTTATTTAGTCACTTTTTCCAGTAACATTTTGGTAAATACTTAATACATCCAAAAAAATGACGTGCTCAAAGGGTATAGGCTCAAATGTATTTTAAAAAATAGTGTTATATTCCTATGTATAATATAGAATTTCTCCTATAGACATTCAAGGACTAATTAATTACATCATTTTCGCATCTATAATCAATTATTCGACTTAGAAAGTATACATTGGTTTATGAAGAAACCCAGGATATCAGATGTAATCAAACATAATACTTACTTACTCTATGGAATTAGGAACTCGAAAGTTCACTGCCGGGCTTACGAAAGTACGCCACCTATCCCTATCTTGAGCTAGTTCTATCCAGTCTACCACATTACACCCTATACCTAACTTGAGCTAGTCCTATCCAGTCCATCTCATTAAACCCTTGAGTTAGTTTTATCCAGTCCACCTCATTACACCTTTGCTCTTTCAAGTTCATGCTGTTATCTTCCCATCTCCTTTTAGGTCTTCCCAATGGGCATTTCCCATTGGGTTTGATCAAATATAATTTTAGAACTAAATCCTTTTTTCTTTGATGTACATAATAGTTATTTAATATTATTGTAAACATGCACACCTTAATTATTTGATTGTATTTGTTTGCTATAGTTATCTTAATCTGTAGAGTTTTGAAATGTTGTGCATCTAATATTATGTTTGCTATTTTGTTTGTGTTCTAGGGTTAATTTGGAGCAACCTTAATACATCTGTTTGACTAAATGTCACCTTGGATCTTCAAGCACTCCATCTACGAACTTAACACGAGGCCATCTTGGAACTTCTCTTACGCCATCTTGTAAAATTCGCACGAACTATTATAGGTTAATATACAAACCTTCTTGGAACTTCCCACGCACCATCTTTGAATCATATCGCCGCCATATTGGAACTTCATAGGAGCCATCTTGGAACGTCATATTGTGTGCCATCTTACTCGCCCTTTGTTATTCATGCCTTTTACTTGTCCTAATGAATAACTAAACTTACCATATGATCGGTCTTAAAAATTGCATCAGATTTTAATTCTATATTATTTGAGCATTTTTTAAATTTATAAACTAACTCCTAGAAAAGGATTTCATTTTTTAAGGGTTAAGTTGATTTTAATTATCATAGTTGCGTTCAAAATATGATCAGCTCTTGATTTAAAATCCTCGAAATGTACATTTTTATACTTTTTCAATTTAAATGTGAAATACTACTCTCATTGGACGTAAAACACGTATTTTAATAATTTAAATAAGGGAACGTAAAAATTACCTTATCCCGTGAGAATATGAATACATTTGAATAAATTTAGTATATTATGTTGGCAGAATAAGTTAATATGGGTCATATACAAGGTGTACCTAACATGTGGTACCCACTTCAGTGGCGGACAATATTTTCCCCATTTCACCTTGTTTAAAAATTAAAGTCATTTCACTAAACTGTTTGAATACCATCTCTCTACAACTCTCGACCTGTTGAATAGGTTTGTTCTATGAGTTAGTCCTGGTTATTCCACACACCTGGTATTTATGAAAGATTGCGACATTCCCCGACATAACGACTGCGATGCAGGCATTCAAGCTAAAGGTGGCAATTTTGAGCACTTCCTATCATGTTAAGCAGCTCCACATTACTGGAGTACCAACATGACTATAACTCTGAAACAAGGTCAAATGGGACACTTGTTGATATGAGCTTGATTCGTTGTTTTTGTGTCTTCTTTCCAACTTGAAGAGGGTCACACATGTTTCTGGACACTCTATATATATCGAGTTATATTCTTCTCAGGAGCGTGTCCCCAAAATTGTCGGGGAATGGTGTGAGAATAATTTTATACCACTCTTTGTTGATGGGTGGTTGTTATGAGAAGAGTGAAAAGGGAAGGGGGAGGATTATGTTTTGTTTTAAATTACTTCACTAATTAATACCAATATAAATTTGCCTTTTTAAAAAATGTTTTGCTTTAGAAGAGCATCTTACGATTTCATTAATGCTATTTATTGTGAATAGTTCCCCCTTTGCTGGGGGGACAATTTGATTCATAGGCGAGGTAGTGTATTCCGCAATCCTCTTGAACGTTCTAAAGGTCATACAATTTCAAAGCTTTAATTTCAGTGGTCAGAATTATGTACTTGAACCAATTTTATGATAAGTCTAGTAATTCATTCCCCCGCGTAGACTGGTCTAAGCTAAATATAAAACTAAATCGTCTGCTATTTATTTTTAAATAACAATTTTAACCACTTTGTTGCACCTAAAATATGACATTATTTTTTATCCAAATTGGTGTTAGAAATATATATTTACCACGTCTAGTAATAATGTTAATAATTACTAATAAATCAAAGCTTACAAAAATACACACTTAATAAATTTTCCCCTTTTAATTAATTATAAAGCAAAAATGTGCCATTTAATTAAAGGTAATTTATCTTCAGTTAAGAACTTGAGTCCATTCATTGGTTGGAAATCAGTTTTTGTTAATTTTTTTCGCCGTTTTTAGTAACGTTGGGACAAAACTCAATTGGCATTGTTATACTTGTAATTACTTTATTAAACAAATGTATTTTTAGTTTGTTAAATTTAATTCATCTGTCAATTTTCACGATTTAAAAGAGGTGAATCCCAAGACAATTTTTGAAATAGGTTTTAGGTTTTGATAGAGCTTTATTTTTTGTTTTAATTTCTGTTGTGGATCTTGTGTCTGGCATAAGAGTCAAACCTTATTAATAGTTTATAGAGCCTTAGCAAACTTATTTGAAAACATGGATTAATTTTAAAATTGGATATAAACAAATTAAAGTAAATTATATTGCTCTGAGTTTACCTATTGCTACGATATGTAAACACGGCTTCCATTGAATATACAAACATTGACACACACGTAATTATTATTAACCACATAAGTTGTAACCTTTCTTTAAATAATTATATCACAGAAAATAGCAAACATTAAATACTAAACAAGTTTATTATTTTTTAAATCTGCTCTAGAAGTATAATGCAATTCATACGAATTACATTATGAAGAGTACAGAGAAAATAAGGGGTAAAGTCCACTTTTAATTGCAAATGAGCTAGTGCTGCCATCTGTTAGAAAATCATCAAACCTTTATAATGAAGTATTTTAGATTATATTTAAAAGAGGTATCTATATTATTTAAATTGTTTAAAAAAATTGTTTGCTGGGGTTCTTATTAGATATAAAAGTCATCCTGGGAAATGTATTTAATCTGATTTTCCCTCTATTTCCCTTGTACCCTTTATACACAATTGGCTATCGATTGCAATGTAAAATAAAACTGTAAATAAATTTGACGGGTTTCTCAGAAACTGTTTTTGTAGGTGAGCCCGTATTATTATTATTATTATTATTATTACTAATTATGCAGACAAGGTATTCTTTTAAAAATGTGTTCGAAGACTTTACTTGGTTATAATGCTTATCGATTGCTATTTTAGAATAGTTAGGTTTTAGAAGAAAGAACAATCTGATGAAATGGCAGACACATTTTATTTCCATGTCTAGTCTAGTTTAACGTCTTCATCTTAAGGGGGGACGACTCAGTAAGCGAGAAATTGTCGCGCAGACGTTCAGTGCTGACGCGATATTTAATTATACGGTGCGTTATTTAAAAAATATGGTTAAACGCCAAAATAAAGTTGAAAGATTCCAACAAGGCTCTTTTTCTGTAGCAACCCTATTATTGGAGTTTTATTAATTGAAAAAAAAATTGAGAAAATGTACCTAGTTCATTTTTAACGACTAGTTAATCATATTTGTGGAGCTATGAGACTAGGCTTGATAAAAAAAAAAGAGTTCTAGATTTAGTCTTCCTCTAATAAATAAAGTAATATTTTAATTGTTTTACAGAAAATTTTAAAATATTTGAGAACTAGCAGCGAGCTTTTCTCTTTGCCTTGTGATAAGAAGCTTCTTATCGTTCTTATTGACATGAGAAAGGGTTGTTTTAGACGAAGGGCGAAAGTAAGTGTAAGCTTAGACAATATAGAAGTATTTCCAGAAAACAAAACAGACCCATTGTATTTTAAGCCTTGTGACCTGACAGCGAATGATAATTTCTCACCGATTGAGGCGGCCACCTTAATCCTTCACGAATATACACTTTGGTGGTCTCTTTCAGCCTCCAAGGTCAATATTGTCCAAAAGTTGTTTTAGTGGATCGCTAGGTCTCCTTTTACCACCAAGTTGGTATAAAAAAAACTTTGGGATAACGTTGGCCATCCATTCTTGAAACTTGTCATAGAAATTTAGTTTTGTAACGTTGTATTATCTTTTTTCTTTCGCTAAAATTAGTGTAACCCAAAATTCTTGTACTATTTCTTCCTTCTTTTGTTTTATTATGGTTCGTCAAAGAGCAGTTATATCGTATTAAAAGTTTTCCATTCAGTCGCCAAAGAAGGAAGCTAAGTCATCAAATGAAGGTTTTTTAAAGAAGTCAAAGACACACCATCAAATTGATGCCTCCAAAGTCCAATAGCACCGGAGACAGTTTGTCAACGTCCTTGTACGATCGTGACCGAGGATAACGAAGACAAAAGACGAGAGAGGTAGGGGGAGGTTGTGGTGGTGGTGTAGAAGGGATGGTATACCATATCACCGGTAGGAAAGGTGTTAGGTTGACAGCAGAAGGTTCTTTATTGCAAACATGGTCTTAAAGTAGCTAGTGTCAACCTACTAGGAAATAATTATTTGCTTATTAATACTATATTATCAATCCAAAGTGTTATCAAACGATTTTAATAATACTTCCTTAAGGATTACTGTGTTATTGACGTTTTCGTAACTCACTGAAAAAACAATGGCCACCAAAATAAATAAATGTTTTTATAACCTATAAAAAGAGGCATGAAAACATTATTTTCAAATTAAAATATTATTTTGTAAACAGTGCATGAACACGACCGAAGACTGTTTGTATGAAGTCATCAACCACCCTTGTTTTGGCTGGTTTGCCATCTTAATTTATGAAGATAGCGCAGTAGTTTAAAAGATCTTGTTTGATAAAACATTTTTAAGTTAACCATATAGAAGCATCTAAAAATGGTTATTTTCAGAAGTTCGTGTTTCAATAATGTAAAAAGTGTTAAAAGAAAGAAAAAAATCGTTGTGAAAGTTTTGCATCATAAGTTTTAATGAATGGATACATGGTATATTTTCCTAGCTGCCAGTTACCACCTTTCCTATCGTAGGTAGAGTATAACTTTTATCGGTTCCTTTTAGCTTTGGAGACAAGACACGGCAGTGGTGTCGTATGATTGGTCGTGTTGGGTCGAGTACAGTCTCAATCAACATTTCTAGTTTTTGGTAGGGATTGTCAAGAAGCAGCCTTGGCATTCTGATTAATGCCTTGTGTCAAGATGAAAAAGTGTACTTTATTGTAACCTCTGTGTTACATTTACATCTAACCCCCATTGTTTAAAAAAATAAGAATATGGATGTATTCATGTTTTTTTAAAAAGAGAGATTAAAAAAATTGTAGTAGAACATATTTTTGTGATGGTAGTATCTTTCAGAACAAAACAAAATAAAAATAATGTATATTTGATGATTTTATCTTTTGAAAGATGTAATTGTTGATTATAAGTACCATGTATTATATCTATTATTCATGAAGGGTTTTGTGGTTGTCTTTTTTTTTTTTTACCAAAGTCAGGTGTAGGTTATAAAAGTACCAATTTCTTTTTTCTTTTCTCCAGGGAGTCAACATATGGAGTTTGTCTGTCCGTTGTCCTTAAACATGAAAAATCTTCCAAGCCCTTAGTAGCTGACAAACTCCAGCATTAACAAACCACAGACCATTATACAATCTTCAAGGATACAAATAGATCACGGTTTAGTTTTTTGTTTTTAAGTTGTTTTTCTTTCTTGAACAGCATTCCAACACATCAGTTAACATATTGTCATTATATTATGTAAATATATATTATTATTTTTTTAGCTTTGAAGGCTTTAAATTCCCTTTACATTATTAAAAATGTATTTTAAAGATGAATGTATTTTTTTCTAAAAAGGCAAAATAATACTGTAGCTGCTTCAATTTTCAAATTAAGAGGGGGCTTTGCAATAATAAGGTAGATTCTATTTGGGTATTACAAACACGTTACCAGCACTGATTTTTGTCTTTTTCTGAGCTCTATTATTGATGAACATGTATGGTAGTAACTATTATGAATTTTATAAAATAGTGCTGCATTAAAAAAAATAGCGATTAAACAAGAAGTATGGCGGCGTGTGTTATATTTTAGGTGCGCTAACTATATATATCATATTAATAGCATCTTTTCTCGCGTTAGCAAGAATTCGAGATTCCTCATTTAAAAGATACTTTTTTGTTTATTTTACTATTTATTCTAGATAAAATAATAGCCAATAACAATTAAGAATCAAATACTCTTTATTTTACACTAGCTAATTATCCTTTCTTCGTACGTTTTGAAGGGATGTTTTTAATAATACATATCCATTGTTAGTAAAAAATAGTTTTTCAAAGCCGAAACTTTCTTTCCAGATAGACTTTATGTCTAATCTATATCTTGAAACATTTCAAAGTGGCTAGAATGTAAATCTGATAAATAAAAGATTTAAAAAGGCCCAAAATAGTGTTTTTGTAGCCACCATCTTGTAACAAAATGGCGGACATACATATTAATAAGCTTTAATGTTAACCGGACGTAAGATTTATATTCATGCGAGAGTTCAGCACAATCTTTTATAATGATTTTTTTTGTTGTGGAAAAGAGAAGCAGATCAACTCATTTATATAAAATATATTAGTTATTTCTACTGCAACTTTTAAATGAAAACATTTTCAACTACAAGTTTGAGGAAAAATAAGTTTTGACCCTATGGACCAGTTTCATAGTCAGACTCAGTACGCCTAAAAGTACGGCGCTATACTAAATACAAGACAACACCTACCTAGAACAGGATGGAATGGGCCAGTTTCATATGATCTTGTTATGTGCCGTCTTGTTGTTATTATCATTATTATTACACTACTACTATGAAGCCACGTGGCTGATTCACTTACTGGCATTAATGTTTACCCGCTTTCAGATGAGCTCGAACCTTGTAATTCGCCAAACTTATAGTCTGTAAGCGACGGTAAAATTCCAAAAAGTTAAAAATTTAATTTTTAGCCCCCGAAAAAACCTCAAACTGTTGGAGCAACTTTAAAATCGTTGCGGACCTTTCTTTGGAGGTCTCTTGTGCATAAACGTTAAGACCTATCAAAAAACTGTTCTGGAATTACATTAGTTTACATCCACTTGAAAAGAAAACTCACTGGGGGTTTTGGGGTTGGAGCCCCCAACGAGCAACGCGAGTATTTACTATAGCACCGCACTGGAGGCGTATTCGGTCTGACAATGAACCTGGCCCTATGTCTAATTTAAAACTGATTGCTTGGTGCTGATGTAGATTTAAATTGACCAGGAAAATTATTTTTGTCGGTACGAAGGACTGCTACAGTATTTATTTGCCACGATGTAGGGGTGAGTGAATTTTAAGCCTTCAACCGAATATATACTTTGCCTCCTGAAGAAAATATTATTATTATTATTATTATTATTATTATTATTATTACTAGTATGTAATTTTATTTCAAATACATTATGAATAATCAAATGTACAGTAATAACCCATGTTTTAAGGTTAGATATACAGTTTTTTTTAAATAGTTTTGTTTACAATATTTTTGTGTATGTTTATACTTATGTGTCATAATAGTTTGTTGTGTTTTTTTACTATATTCTCTAGTGCCTCATGCTCAGATGAATGATTACTGCTAATTAAAACTCTCAATGTCACCAATACGATTTAAATTAATTGAATTTACTCTTTGTTTAGTTTTGTAATAAGCTATTATGTGTAAATACTCGTACATAGCGCACAATAGATTTGATAGTATACAGTCCAATTTTCAAAGGAGGAGCCTTATCTGACTGCTAGGAAAGTTACTAGATATATTTTCACTTATTCATAGGTCAGATCATGTGATCTGAAGCCTTCGCTTTTGGTAGATTTTATCAATAGGCCTACCTATTTAATAACACTAGTTATGTGATAAAATGTTATAAATTTTGCTAGCAAAAAAAATAAATTAAAAGACCCTCCATAGTGAAATTGGACTGTAGCAACCAATTGTATTCCGTATTTAATAAAATATTTGTAGTTTTATTACAATCGTTTGTGTTTCTTTGCTGTTTTTGTTCAATGCTTTGGTTTAAAAATAATATGTGTAGTCACAGTGCAAAACTTTGTTTAAATGTACCGTTTTATTTTAATTCACACCCTCTCCTCTTTTTATTACCTAATAAATGGTTAATAAAGACAACATAAAAGGTGACAATCGAAAATATTCTTGTTTCAATACTTTCGACTACTGAACAAATTTAAAGTTAAGCAACAGTCGTAATTAAATTTACAAGAAACTTCTGAGCAATCTTCGTATAAACTGACATGTAATTAGAGTATAGCTTATTGTAATGTAATCAGTCACTGACAATCGAAACAAACTTTTTTTATAAGCTTATCTCTAAAGCCTGGTACAAACAACACAACCTCTTGTACAATAAGTTGCAGCCTGAAAATCTTGTGAGTTCAAAGCATTCTAGGACAACTGGGCGCCGCCAACCGGGCGCTGGAAAGACTGGGTACCAATACAACTGGGTGCCAGTGTAAAAATGTAATAATTTTGTTTACGTAAATATTCATTTTTGGAGTTTTAAAAAAAAAAATCATAAGAGAGGAACCTTAATTTGTTTGTATCAATAAAGTTAGACTACTTGATATATTAAAATAAAGAAATAAACATTAAACACCTAAAAAAACATGAAAGCTACCAAACCAAATCTAGCCTAACCTAATTTTCGTTGTTTTTACAATCTAAGGCCGCGCCCAGCTGGCCGCACTCAGTTGGTAGCGGATCCGAATTCATAGGTTTGCATAAGATCTGATCTGCACAACTTTTTTTTTTACCTTTGTAAGGAATAAGACGCGTCTCAAATCAGATATTTTTAACTGTACAACTTTTGAGTTGTAAACATAGATACTCGTAATACCCTTATCTACTAGAAAAATATGTTTGTTTGAATGCATTACAGAGTACGTATTAAACATAACATAATTGTTATTAGAAACAGGTAATGTTTGCTAGCGAATTTTTACTATCTGTGATTATTCACAGATTATGCTCAATATCTTGTGTGTAGTCGCATATGCCATGTGAACAATATTGAGGTAAAACTTGTATACAATCGATGTGACCAAGATATTGTATAACTTATTGCACAAGAAGCTGTGTCGTGTGTACTTAGCTTTAGACAAATGATCAACTCCCCTAGTTTACAATCGTCTTAATAGTTTCTGCTTCACTTGAACTCGTTTAGTTTGTATTAGCTCGCCTAGTTAAAAGGTGTTTTAAGAAACTATTATAAACAAGTCATAAGTAAAGTAAGCGTATACATAATAATATGTAATCGCACATAAAAGATAAACTTAAATGTTATAAAAATAATCCAATACATTTGTAAGAAGGCCAGCCATATATATAATTTACCTTCTTCGAATAGCATAATAAGATATAAAACCTTATATCATTTTAGAGTGATTTGTTCTTGTTGAAATAGATGGAATAAATATATTGTATAAAAGCTTTTATCAGATGTTTTGCAAGCAAAAACTCTTCCAGTTAATGGTGATTTTATCTTTTTTATTTTGCTTGATATTTGGACGAATGGAAGGAATATTTTTGTACTATAATGAACTGGATATGTATAATTATAAAATGATGTGTCTAGTTTGGTTTTTTAATGATTATTTTGCTCATTTTATATACATCATAGTGACAATGTTTTACATGAGTTTTTATGTGTGAGGTCTGTATATAATGCTAATTGTTCTGAATTAAAAAAAAAATCATTCAGAAACGATTTTGCTGTTGTTGATTTCTACCTAATCTAACCTTCAAATCCTTTTATTTCAGTCTTGTACTCTTTGGGTATGCTAGTCTTGCGCTACATACCCAAAATGATATGGACTAGTTTTTTGTTTAATTCAATGCTGCCTGTGTGAATTGTGTAAACACTAATGTTTAAATTGTTAATAAATATACATGTAATGAATTATTAATTTTAAAACTAGTATTGGTTCATATTCCAAGAATACAGTGTTTTAAGTAGTTCTTCATCCAAAAGGTTCTACTTTGCACAATAGGAAACCCAGGGCTTGCTACTTGAAAAACGCAAGGCATGCTAAGGAGGCTCTAATGAACTTGCCCAATGTCTAGGGGTGGCATGGCAACACACTCCTTTCCGCTCGCCCATAACTAATTGGCCAATGAGCTCGAGTTTTAACAACCCAAGTCATGCTGTTCCTGTGAAGAAATCCAAGCATTGTGCCAACTTCTGAAAAAAGATTCACGATCACAATGTTTATTTATTAAGCTAATTAAATATAGTTTAAGTAAAAATACATAAAATGAATATACAATTAATTAAATATAAAATAATAGTATACGAAACAAGCTTTAAACTATACACTAATTAAATACATTGATTTATGTTTTGGTATTCTAGTCACATGTATTATCATGTATGTGGCAAACACATTTAACCATTCTTTCAAATTTAGGCATTTCAGCACTGATAGAGTTAAAAAAATCATTCAGAAACGATTTTGCTGTTGTTGATTTCTACCTAATCTAACCTTCAAATCCTTTTATTTCAGTCTTGTACTCTTTGGGTATGCTAGTCTTGCGCTACATACCCAAAATGATATGGACTAGTTTTTTGTTTAATTCAATGCTGCCTGTGTGAATTGTGTAAACACTAATGTTTAAATTGTTAATAAATATACATGTAATGAATTATTAATTTTAAAACTAGTATTGGTTCATATTCCAAGAATACAGTGTTTTAAGTAGTTCTTCATCCAAAAGGTTCTACTTTGCACAATAGGAAACCCAGGGCTTGCTACTTGAAAAACGCAAGGCATGCTAAGGAGGCTCTAATGAACTTGCCCAATGTCTAGGGGTGGCATGGCAACACACTCCTTTCCGCTCGCCCATAACTAATTGGCCAATGAGCTCGAGTTTTAACAACCCAAGTCATGCTGTTCCTGTGAAGAAATCCAAGCATTGTGCCAACTTCTGAAAAAAGATTCACGATCACAATGTTTATTTATTAAGCTAATTAAATATAGTTTAAGTAAAAATACATAAAATGAATATACAATTAATTAAATATAAAATAATAGTATACGAAACAAGCTTTAAACTATACACTAATTAAATACATTGATTTATGTTTTGGTATTCTAGTCACATGTATTATCATGTATGTGGCAAACACATTTAACCATTCTTTCAAATTTAGGCATTTCAGCACTGATAGAGTAGTGAAAGGGGAGGGGGGAGTATGTCGGGTGACGAGGCTACTTTAACCGTAGTTGGCAGTAATTCTTGTTTTTCTTTAGTAGAAAGGATCATGGAGTTTTAATAGTGTTCTTTTAGTTTTTGTTTTACATTAATGACCTATTAGTCATTGTGATTTTATATAATTATATATCAAAGAATCCCAAAAGTCAGGAGTGTGAGTTCGCCATTTCAAGATGATTTAGAAGGAAAAGGTAAAATAAAATAAATTTTCTTATAATTTACTTAATCAGTGGCGCACCCAACCATTTACTTTGGGGAAAGGCATTCAATCAAGGCTGTAGCAAGAATGAAATTTTTATGGAGAGAGCGGGTTTGGGGTTGTACAGCCTCCTAAGCCCTGAGGGCCGAGAATATTTATGAATATTAAATGCTATTATAAATAATTTTGAGAATTTTTTATAGCAATTAAGTAATTTAAATAATACAAATGGTATCGAAGCTATTATTTGTATGTTTTTTTCAATTTTTAATTTTGTGTAACGGTAAACATTTTGAATATTAGTCTTAATTCTGAAGCCTGGTCTTAAAATGTAGCATATACATTCGACACATCTTCAACGTTAGTTATACTTAATTTTATTTATATTTCTATTAACATTATTTGTGGTGTTGGGGAAATAGGGGGAAGGGGTTCAAATACCCTATTTGCCCCTCTTACCCTTGGGTGCATCCCTGCTTACAGCAAAAGATATGTGTAAATATCTTAGCAATAAAGCAGTGACGTAGTAATAGAGTATTAATAGTCCAAAATAATATCCCCTATGTTAGTCAGAGTTTACACGTGAGTTGGACAATCCACCCGATTCCCTCTCACCAAGATCTGATGGACGCTTGATCGATGTAGAGCTTCATTTTACTCTTATTATGATTGTTTGCTTTGAGTATTGCTAACTGTGTGCTTTTAATTATACTAGGCTAATGAAATAGGATCGGTCTCTCTGATACATTCAGAAATGTGCCCATACCACTCTTAGCCCCGACATTTATATTTACTTATATTTCTAACCATGTAGATATCATTACAATTTGAGGACCACCTATGTGGTCTAGTGGTAATAGGTTCTGGCTACGGACTCAGAGGTCCCGGGTTTGATTCCCGGTGCGTCCAGATTATCTGGGAATCAGTGGGCCTGGAATGGGTTAGATTCAGCCTAGAGTGGATAAATAAGGAGCTACTCGAATAAAGTAGTATTGGCTCCGGTATAGAAAGCTGAGCTTAATGGCTGGAGTCATCGTTGTGCTGATCACATGACACCCTCTATTCGCAAGAGTTGGCACTAATTCGCCAAACAGTTTGGTAGCCACTTGGTAGGTATAGCCAGAATGCGGTCTAACACCATGGAGTTACTTTTATTAAATTTTGAGTGGATGGTAATCATCGTTATGGATAAATAAAAGAAGAGAGAATATGGGAGTCGAAGAGGGGGCTCAAAATTTCTTAAGATAGCATACAGTTAAATGGAAATAATAAATGTTCGAGAACCACTGTTCTATATGAACACATCTTCAAACATATCCCTTGAAATAATCCCTTGACATTCTTGGACAACTGTGGTTGAGGGTCCTTAGCCCCCAAATCTTTGTTGCAACTTTTAGAGCACAGCATACCTATTAATTTTCCTCAGAATACGCCACTGTTTTATTTTGGTGTGTTTCATTATCATAGCGGCGAGTATGTCTCTGTCGAACTTGTTGTGTCTTCTAATCAGATCATGTGCACAACTTTTATTTACGTAAGCAAAAAAAAAGTCGGTACTAATTCAAATATTGTCAATAAACACAGCTTCAAATTTGACAACTAGATCAATTTTTGGTATCTACTCATTTCTGAGCCAATGACTGGAGATCGAAGTTCAAATTCCGGTCGGATGCACAGATGGTAGTTTTTATTAAACTGTTTTACACTCTCCTCCATGAAAATGCGGGGTTACGTCCTCTAAATTCAACCTTCCTTATCTCCAACACATTAGAGTAATTAGTAAATATGCGTATACGCCGCTGCTAATAATATACCTAGAGTTCCTGGCTACAGATCCAGAGGTCCAGGGTTCAATCCTCTGTGCTTCCAAAATGTATCTGCTAAGCAGTGGGTCTGTGACGGGGGCCTCGCGAGGACAAATGAGGAGTGATTTGAATAAAGACGGAGCAGATCTGGCTAGGAAAACTGAGATTTATGGCCCGGAGGGCTTGTGTTGCTGACTACAAGACACTCTCTATCCACGAATGTTGGTACTATCATCGCTAACGGTGGCGGCCGCTCGGTCGGTGTTGCTGGCTTGAAGGCTCATACCATGCAGTTTTTTTATATATATTATTAGCAGCACTTCTTATTACCCTTTCGGGTTATACGCATATGAACTAATTACGCTATATATATATATGTTTTTTTATCCACATCAGTGACCCCACGGACTATATGTCACGTCTCATACACAGTCCAATTTTCTAAGATGGGCCTTTTATAAAATAAAACACTTTTTTTGGGGCCCAAATCGAAAACAATTAAATATTTACTAATGTAATTGTATATTCATTGATAATATATATCAAGAATGACAGCTCCAGATCACATGACTTGACGTATGAATACGTTAAATGTAAGTAAAATTGTAAATTATTATTATTAAATAATATTGAAGTGTATTTTAAAGAAAATAGAAGGAAATATTAAAAAGGGCATCTATCTTTTTTATTTACTTTATGTCCACTGACGTCATTAAAGAAGTAGGAAATAAAATAATGTATGAATGAATAGTGGTCTAGCTCAGATTTAAACTGAATACAATACTTTGGGTTCAAAACCAACATTTACATTTAGCAACAGCAAAATTACTATCTCGGGGTAAAACTTAAAATAATAATTATAATAATCGAACACAAGACTCTCTCGGGACTTCTGGGTCATGTTAGGAAAAATATACCTTTACTGTACCTTTTCAACAATGGACTCACCTTGCGTACAACAATACCGGCCTCCAAGGTCAACATCCCTGGGAATCGCTTGCAGGTGAGACATCGCTAAATACATGTTTTTGTTAGCAATAGTAACAGGGGCGGGGGAGGGGGGGTAAATAACATTGAATTATGGTGATAATAATATAAATAAAATAATTAACAATGGATTTGACTTAATAAATAAGTCTTAGTTATTTCTTTAATAAATAATTGTCAATCTAATAGTTTACCCTGTCTAACAGACGTCTGCTCAGTTATAAATTTAAAATACAATTCATAATTCAAATAACAGTAATTTGTGGTATTAATATAAAAAATCTTAAGTCCAGTCTTCGTGAATAATTATTGAAATAATAGTAAAAATATTATAATTTTTTGAGACACCTAATTAATAGATTCCCTTTATGATGTTGATAATTAACTTAAATAAATAATTGAACATAAGACATTGGATTCGTGTCGAAGGAATGACTCTGGCCAAAAAATTATTTCCAGAGACATTGTTAAAAAAGTTAGCTTGAGAAGAAAAAATAGAATTATTACTTTAGAAGAAATTGTAGTGGAAAAGGATCATAAGAATATAGCGTCTGCGTAGTGAGGTCGAAGCTGTGTAGAAATTAAAACTTAAAATAACAAAAATTGTTTATATCACCTTAAAAGATGTTCTTGGAGGTCATCGTTGAAACAGTGAGTTGGTCCAAAACCCACTTAACGTCTACAGTAGCCCCATGGCTTCTTTGGTGCTGACTGACAGCTCACAGCTGACTTCTGACAGTCAAAATTTAGGTACATACCTAAGTGACAGTTGCTAAACACATGTTTTTGCAGATCATATGGATCGGCGTAGGGATACATAATTTAGTCTGGTAGCTTTTAAAGGCCGCCAGCTGACAGCTGGGAGTTGTCAGGTAACACCAAAGAAGCGATGGGGCAACTGTAAGAATCGTGCATTGGAGAAAGGAACTAAGTCAAAAAATACTATTTTGTGTGTTTTCTTGGAACTGATACATTTCTAACAGTGACATACATATATATATATATATATATATATATATAT
>CABFVX010004000.1:0-74042 GCA_902151425.1 Timema shepardi | reverse complement strand
AAAATATTATATTCTTGAAAAAATTAATAATACTAGGCCATCTACATATCAAGGTCAACAATATATAGAAAATAAATAAAACAGTCTAATAGGTTTCTTGTATAAACATAAAATTTGACTGTCAGAAGTGACAGCTGCTAAACACATGGTTTTGCAGATCATAGGTCCGGCGTAGGGATACATAATTTGGTGTGGTTACTTTTCAGAGCTGTCAGATGTCAGCTGTGAGCTGTCAGTCAGCACCAAAGAAGTGGTATGAGCACTGTACTTAGTAAATATATTATGTCTGCCATGCACCTCAATGCCAATCTACTCAAACCGCTATGTAAAATTTGATCAGACATTGAAGCTTTGTAGTTGCACAATTTGCCGCTATATGAGAAAGCGTTGTGATCTTTGAGGATAGTTGTTACGTTTTTAATAACAACTGTTCACATTTATAAGAATTTATTCCTGCACGATGGCTTTACATGTCAAAAATAAAAATAAATGTAAGTTTCAAGATTGTTTTAAAGCTGACAAGTCAATGTCTATACGCCCTCAAATTTTGAGAGATGCGATTATGAAAAAAGTAGATACAAGAAAGATTTCTGGTCAAGAGAACTTTAGAAAAAGAATCAAATGATAGATTTTGTGAAAAACATTTTAGGCTAAAAGATATTCTACAAGAGTGGATTTTGGCAGCTAGTGATGAAAGAATTTTGCAAAAGGGAAGTGTGCAACTGCTTTTTATAATTTAAGATTAATTTTTCTCTTAATTATTTCTACATTGGTTGATCAATGTTTGCCATAACAAAAGAATCTGCTAGATAGCAGTTACCACCACTCCTATGTCGTTGGCTACTTGTATGTTTATTTATAACAGTGTTTTTTCTACAGCATTAACTTTAGATATTGTGTATGTACCAAAATAATAAAGTTTAATTTTTAATTTGGATAGGTACTATATAACTAATGCAAATAAAGCACTATATTTCCTCAAAACAGCAAACCATTAAGAAATTACTTTTACCATTTATACTTGTAAGTAAACGTCAAATCAAATGATACTATAATCATATTTAGGCCTATTTAATATAATTTGATTTTGTAATATTCATACATCTCAATAGAAACAACATCCAGACGAAGGACCTAAATGACAAGTTGTTTATTTGAACACCATTTTTCGAATTTTGAATTTATTTGTACTTGAAAGGCTAGAAAAGTTAGGTAAGAAGGGTACGATGCTCAAAAATATTACCCATACATATTTACCTTTTTGTTGTTAAATTTTAAAAGTTGATAATTTTTTGTAACAATACACTCCTAAAGATATGGAGAATCAATATAAACTCAAATTATATTTATTTACATTCGAAAATATTTGACAATATTACATTAAAAAAGTAACATTGTTTATTTTTAATTTTTAATGGCACTTGTCACAAAAGTATTTAATTATTCATAGAGGACTGAAACTAGTCATATCCTAACATGTTAAACTCTCTTAATATGACTGCACCATAGCTTGGTAGTAACAATTTATATGTCGCTGCAAGTAATTTTACTGCACTAATTTAATTAAATAATATTTAGGGATGATACTATCAATAACTATGTTGGTACTTAAGACAAATATAGAATTTTAAAAATATCTACTTGAAGGCTGGAAACAAACCTGGGACCATTGTAAAGACGTTAGTACCAAAGTACTATGTTTAAATCTCATTTTTAAAATAATAAAACGATATTGATACTTTATAGACTGTATGCAAGAACCAAATGAGTATAAAGGTGAGTGGTATTGTTTGCCTAGGTATTGAGCCTTCTGCAAGAACGTACCCTCCTAGATAGCTAATTAACATTACTCACGCTTTTGAATGTAAATTAATATTTTTTTAAATCCACTCAAAAATCACACTTCTCATTCACTCTTCACGTTTTCTTATTATCATTCTTGCATTCTGCTTTATCCCTTTATCAAGGAAAGACTAATTTTCATATTCAGACAAATTACCCTAAATGCTACTCATCAGGATTAAATCAAAATTTCCCCCATATGTTATTAGCTAGATGGTAAGACTAATTGATACTTTAGTACCCTCACTCCTCAATGAATTTTTTAAATAATAATTTATAGACATGTTTATATGATCAAATTTTACCAAATAAATAATTAGGATGTGATTTATAGCACAGTATTTCAAATTTAAATTATCTTACATCGATGAGCAAATGATTAATTATAATTTGTATGTTGTCATTTGTTGTGAGCTATTCTTTTTATTCAATAGTTATAACATTTGGGATAAAATAATTACTGTCTAGCAGGAAAATGTAATATTGGACGTTCAAACTTCTTTTCAAAATTTAAATTGCACGCGCGCTATTCCGCAACGACTCTAACGCCATTTGGCTTCAATGTCTGATCACTGGTACTAAAGAGTAGCCAGACCCAGACACTGCTCCCATGTAATGAGTTTCGAAACTTATCAGCCCTCAGTGTGGTTATAACATGTATTGATTCAGACCAGGACCTCTATTCCCGAGATCTCTCATTTTGAACTCGAATCTAGCCTTCTCGAACGCTTAAAAAATTGTGAGAAAACATTTTTGTATTTTTGAACTAAAACCGTTCGTCTTCAAGAGGAGTGGTAAAAAAACACAACTATTTGAATTAGCTTTATGTTGTTTACACTAATTTCTCATACAATTAATTAATTTCCGGTGAGCTCAATCAATCCCAGCACAGGATAAACTTCAAATATTTTCCAATGTGGACAGTATTTTATCTCTGTGATACATAACATATTTTCTTACTATAGTAAATAAATTTATTAGAATACTATGCATAACAAGCCTTTGTAAATCAGATAATGCAGATGTTCGAGATTGTCCCTCCATCACACCTTCTAATGTATCAATTAAAAAACCTGAACTACGTTTATTCAATTTAAATAGCTTGAAAAGCTTCATCACTAATTACAAATGCATTATCTCTATCATTAAAGATTCGAAATGACCTATTTAATTCAAGTTTACGTTCTTCTAATTCTTGGATTGCAAGCAAATGTAATATATTCACCATCTTTATTAATCGATACTGCTAAACCCTTAGAAATTTTATATTTCGAGTGGGTGAACCCCTTCAAGAACTAGCGATAGAGATCAATTAGAATTGTTTGTGTCTCGAATGGTCTAAAATGATTGAGGAATACCAAATGTGAAACTCGAAAATGAAAAGTCCTCGAGATGCTCAAAAGCACACTCAGGAATACGGGTCCAGACAGTACTTTAAAAAAATCCCTGCATCTCACAATCGTTATACGCACTGTTGGCTTTGAATGTATTGCAGGAATGACTATAAGGGGTTTTTTTGTTTAAAGCTTTTTCAAATTATACTAAAAATATTTATTTATTTAAGAAAAATTACGTATAAATCTGACATCACATGTAATAATGGTCAACAGATATGTTAACTGTGGGGAATGTAAAATTTTCGTTTTGAAAAAAATGTTCATTATGGGTTATTAATGATATAATCTAATGAGTCGGTGTATAGGATGTAGCTTAGGGGAAAATTCTTCATATTAGTATGACAAGATAGTGATGAAAACCATTTATAATTCAACCAGCCAACATAAAACTCCAATTTCCCCATTACGCCCCATTATGCCCATTTATTCTCACGTGTATGGTAAATAAACAGTGTTTAGACGTTGATGGCGCTAATAAAAACGCATTAAGGGCAAATGTTGCGAAATTGCTAAACGTGGTAAATATACATAAAAACTTTAATGGAAAAGCACGTGAGTAAACTTTATAAAACCAATGAATACCAAATAAAGTTATCTCGGGTTCTTTTAAGTCTAAAGAGAACCAAGGAAATCCAGACTATTACCGATGCGTGGGCTACTATAGTTTCGTTAGGTTCTCCTTGGGACGGATCAAACCAATGCGAACCAGATTTGGTCAAAAATGCCCTATGTCTGTGGTTTGATCCAGTACTATTTGGGTCGAACAAAACCATTGCTAGCCAGACTTTGTCTAGATGTTGGAACACTCCGGGTCGTTTAGGGTTTGATCTAGTTCTCCTTAGGACAGACCAAAGCAACGTGAATCAAACTTTGTTTGGAACACTCTAAGCCTATGGTTTAGTTTGGTCCTGTTTGGATACAAACAAACCAATGGGAACCAGACTAGTTTACGCCAGTGGCGTTGCACGAAATATATATTAGGGGGAGTGAACCAGTCTTTTTTCCCAACTCTGAGCATTTCGAAATTAGAAAAATTCCCAAGTTGTAAAGGATAGTACAAGGGCAATGGGCAATGTTGAGAACGGGGAGGACGGGCGCAGGATGCTCCCAAGAAAATTTTAAAATTTGGACTGAAAATCAAGGATTGAACCGATATTTTAAATAGACAACTGTATTTTGAGATTTATTTGTCGATTCAGGATTGTTCAAGCTACAAGGCTTTTTCAGCGCATAAGGAAATAACTTGAATTATTATTTATTTCAGTTTACCTAGATATGAGCTAAATATATTTATTTAGATTTGCAACTATATCGTTCATATCGTGTATTTTTAGATTAAAAAATATAACTGACTTTATTATAGCGGTTTCCAGCATTTTATAGTTTATGACCACAACTTTTTTATCCACCGCAATCGCGACCTTTTGATAACTTAAAAGTGTTCGAATCCTAGTTTTCAAGATTTTGTTTCACTGTGTCTTACTTTCAGCCCAGCCTATTTATATTTAACTACACCAGTTGGATATGTAAAATTTAGAGCGAATATGCCCTTATTTGCATGTAGAAATATTAAGATAAACTACCCCTGGCCAGAATTAAAATCCTTACTTCACCTTCACTAACAAACCAAACCAGAAGAGCGAGACATTAAGCCCACATGTCCACTAATGCGCTTAGAGCTTACAATAATAAGACAATACAATGTTGCGTAACACTCACTGCATTTATGCCTTCAATATTTAATAAAGCCCTAATTAAGGCATTGGCTGTATAACATCTCACAATTTGAGTCATACAACTGCGACCGTTTAGCAGCCACGAAAGTCACAACTAAAAACACTAAACAATAAATAAAAGATAGGATGACAACTCTACCTCTTCAAGCATTGCAGGCTGAGTGAAATTTTTCAACTAAGCAGCTCATGTTGTTCCCTTAAGCCTAGTACGTACTAGCAACCATTTCCCCGGAAACATTGTTTGCCAACATATTGCCCTTGTTTTAGAAACAATTGGGCAACATTTTTTCATGTTTCCTTTGTGTTTCCCAGCGGGGAAAACATGTTTCCCGTGATCCGTTTCAAATGCGTTATTCAACAATGTTATCCAACATTTACAACAACAAGTAGCGTTGACCTATAAGTGAGATTGCTGATATAAATCGTGTATCTGTTTTCATTATCCTGGGACCAACCAATTGTAAAAAAATCTTAAAAATCTTTAGGAGACATATTGTGAGTGAAGTACCTAAAACCATTACTGTCTTCGAACTTAATCTCTGTCGGAAGCTTATTTGCATAGTACGAACCATTTTTAAGCACTTTACAGACCCAGCACCTATCCCCGTTATCTCCTTTTTTGTCTTTTTGATCAGCTCATAGATACATACAAAGCACAAGCCCTAGTAGCACCTCCTCAACAGATATATTTCACTCAACTGAACTCTGTACAGGAAACAAATGTGACATCATTGTAGTTTGGACGCGGAACAATGTTTCTTTAATGTTTCCCATGTTGGCCAAGAGTCAAGGTTTTATTATTTAATTGTTAGAAAATGTCCTTAAATTTATATAACCTAATCATTAGACACGCATAATTGGTCTTTTTAGCTAAATTATGCTTGGTGTACTAAATCAATTCACATTTGTAGTTTTATCATGTTTTTTATTTATATTTATTTCTGGTATCTTACGTGCACTTTCTGAACCGACTGATTATATCAGTATATGTGAACTTCTATGAGCGAGAGTAAAAGGGCCTGCTAATTTTGCTGGAAAAGTTATTTTCACATACCTTACAGGGTTCTATAAATGCCACAATCGTCATTGGACATCCCCTCTGAAGGAAGTTCTGTTACGGATGTATATAGCTCATTAAAACCTAACAACATCCTTCATTTTAATGTAATTTAATTTATTCTAAACTATAATCCTTTTCAAATCTGAGTCATTAATTGACCTTCTGTAGTTTGGTGCTTATAACTCATACTAACACACACAAAATATCTAGAATAAAAGCTTTAACTTGGTTTAGTTACAATATTTTTTTTCGAATTTTTCTTTCTAAGAATACATCCTTTCAAAACATGTTTTGGCTAGATACTTTAAATGGTGGCAAGCATTTATAATATTTACATAATTCATATTTAAGCAAATAAGTGAATGTATTAAAAACAACTTTCATTGTTATACTAACAGTGCAAAATACAAAAGGATACATTATGTACAGTAAAATTTAAAAAAAAATATTTTATAAAATATAAACAATTCTTTTTTCGGTCAATATTGAAACATCTTAATATATTATTTTTGTTATTTTATAACTATTGATAATAGATAGCAAAAATGACAATTACTTGTCATATAACTTGACGTATGACTACATGAATGTATATCTATAATAGCTTTCACAGCGGGCAGATAAAATTATTCCAAAGAGTTTATCTTCCCAAAAAACTTTAGAAAACGTGAAGTACGTACAATGTAAGAGTAAATAGACCTTGACTTTATAGCACTCTATTTCTTTAACAGTTGCTAAAAGGTTTATATTTTTCTACTTACTCTCATGTATTTCTAATTGTTATTGCTGTCAATTTTAATTTACATATAACTGTTAAAATCTGTTGACTACGAAGTCATACTAGTTTATTTCTAACGTAAGGAGTCATGCTATTTTGAAATTGGCACACAATTCTTAGTTCATTAGTTGATAATAGACTAATTATTTAGTATGGGAAGGAATGCACTACCAAACTGAGGTAGGATTGTCTCGATCAGAAACACTCGTAGCCAGCTGCGATACCAGAAACGCGAAAACGCTTTCGTCGTAAACATCTTAAGCCCATCTATTAATTAAGTTGAGTTCGCAATTATCACTTTAGAATGTTGGAAACTCTGGACCTTTACCAACATTCAATAATAATGTTGCACCCTTTTTCATAGATTTATATGAGTAATGTAATCTTTGGTGCCGCTGCCGCCTAAACTTTTTATTGTTGTATTAAAGCATAAGTTTGTGTTAAATATATTGTTATTTGTGTCGATAATTGAAGTTAGTCTCTCATTCATTAAAATGAAAAAAACAACCGAAACTAATTTGTCTAAAGAGGAATCTGAACAGTACGATCGTCAAATCAGACTGTGGGGTCTAGAATCCCAGAAGCGGTAGGTCTTGTTTATGAAACTACCTACATTGGTGGCTGAAATATATAAGGTGCAAGTCTAGTAAGAATATATTCACAATCAGCAGGGTGATCATATTTTTAATCCTTGACGTTTACACTTAGTATGGGGGTTGTTCCCGATATTTTTTCTTTTTTGTCCCTATTAATGTGAGTCCATGTTGGCTCTTGGCTCTTCAGGTGAATGCAAGGGATGATTGAATTTCAAACTTATTTTGTTTCTTTAACATGCATATAGTTATTTTAATAATTTGTTAAAACTTGAATAAACAGTGTGATTAAGGTTGGTAGGTATACCAAAAACCTGGCTGATTTTCGACTATGATTTTTTTTCTTTACCTAAACTTTCCAGGATCCGAGCCACGGATGTGCTCGTTGTCGGGATTGGAGGTTTTGGTGCAGAGGTGTGTAAAAACATAATCCTTGCTGGTGTCCACTCTGTTACCATGTTAGATCACACACTTGTCACAGAGCTGGACCGCTGTTCTCAGTTTCTTGCACCAACAGACAACGTTGGCAACAATGTAAGTTCACCAAAATATATTTTTATTTCTACAGGCTATTTACATGTGGTTTAGTATGCAAATAATATCATAAAAAACACTTTGACAAAAATAACACAAACTGAGGTTAGTATGCCTATGAAGCAAATTATTAGAATAAGTTTAATAATTTTTTCTAGCACCTACACACACAAGGCTCTGAAGTTACCTACAATAAAACATACCTTGTCAAAAAATTAAAAAACCTAAAAAAAATTTAATCTAAAACTCACCTAATTGATCAAGTAATGTCCACCATATGCTGTAGCAGTGCGTGGAATGCCTCAAGTTGGTTTCTCACATAGTTGTCCGTTCACATTAGCATAAAGCGTCCACAAGCATTACATTTTACTTTATTAAGTAAGAAACCTAAATTTTGTAAATAATCGGCCTAATTAGGGTTTTATTAGCTTTATTTAAATAACTTTGAACGTCTTGCAACAAAACAACTTGAAGCAGATTGCCAAACATCTCATCTGTGTAGAAAATCTTTAAGCTCGTAATAATATCTTTTGATCCAAAATATTAATGTTTTCACTAAAATAACCCAACCAAGCCTAACCTGAGCTTTAATGTGTGAATAAATAAAAATGTAGATCACCTATTTATAGGAGTTGTATTTTGAAATACCAATTCTAGTTTTTTAATGATTTTGAATTTTTTTCATCACATTGGTTTTGTGATAATCGAATACTTCCAAATATTGTATGTATAGGTGCTAGAAAACTTAACTTCCTCATTACTCATTCTTCGACAGAGAAAAAAAAACTAGAATCCTGTCCTTGAATCACTTTATAACTCAAACTCACCAACCAACATTATAAGGTACATTAGACATGTGAAGGAAAGTATGTTAAAATAATTTTCTTTAGTCATAACATAAAATTAATCAATTTGTGAGCTAACTAAAAGACCTTTACCAAATTCAAACATGTTGATTACCACTTCTTTCTACAATGTTCACTGATACCGTTGCATAGGATACAATTAACTAAATGTACCTACATTAGGCCTACTCATCCAAACTTAGCATTTCATTTTGTTAGACAAAGATGTTCAGACAAACTTTACATTTAGGGGCTGACTACACTCAATTACACTCAATTACACTCAACATCACACATTTTTGACACTTTATTCCCCAAACAAAATATAAATAGCCTATACCTATTCACAATAGGCCTATATTTTTCTTAGTGAAAAATGATAAAAGGAAAACTACCAAAACCCAAGTCACAAGATACCTGTCGGCCATGTTTTGCAGCATGTCAGGAAATGTTTCAGTGTGATTTTCCATTAATGTCCACCTACATAAAACTATCAATATGTTCAAAAATTAATTTATAATGGAAAGCCTCTGGCCTTCTAGAGAAGCCTTTCAGTCAGGGTCACTAACCTTTCATTGTTAGTACACGTTCCTGTAGTGACTTAGGACCAACACAATTATTTTGGTGGTTGACTGTTTGATTAATATGTGGTGAGACACGTTTCCAACATCCGTGTATGGAATGTCCTTTCCAACAGTCATTTCAAAGATTGTAGTTGGCCCAACGCAGGGGTACAGAATATGTTCAGAGATCCACTATTTCCCCAAGAACATAATATTTTCATAAAAAATTTCCCCCAAAACCATAGCACTCAAAATAAAACATTGAATAGTTTATAGAGGTTGAAGGGATTAAAGATTATTACCTACTACATAGTTTGGAAAATTAAAATATTCTTTTAACGATAGTTATTTTTATAGTAGGCCTACCTACCTATAAAAAAATTAGTTGTCTCCCAGAAATGACAACCTTCTCATTTCCTTGTGTTTATTACATATTGTTATTAATTGTTCATTGATACCAGTAGGCTTACCGGTACCAACATTTAATATGACATCTTGACAGCAAGAGGCAATGGAGTGTCATTCCGGGAGGCCTTAGTTTAATTGTTGATTTTCATAGACTTTTCGTTTTTCCGTAGACTCGCCACTACTGTAAGGTCTATCACTATCAACCACACTAGAGGAAATACTATCGCTATTTATGTCCATAAGTTTTTCCTGATCACATAATTTATCTTTTACAAAACTTGCAATTCTCCCTTGATCCTTACTTCTAGTTTTTTCTTGGGGATGTTTATTAGATATGTGATATCCGAGTATATCACGTCTGCCACACCATTCACAATAAGCACAGTTGACTTCTCGTTTGCTCTTAAAAGTCGACATAATAAACATTTGTTTCATTAAAGCATCTAATTTTTTATAAAAATGTATCTATTATACTCTGTACAAACCTAAATAGGTCCACTAAAAACAACAATTTCATGGCTACCCTACACAATTATTACAATACTAATGTTACAAGTTTAAATAAACTGCGCACACATTGCCATGTAATTAGGCCGTAATACACCAGGTGACAGAATTCAAACTAAAACAAAACCTCGCTCACCCTTCCCTACCCTCCACCGCCTGCCCGCCATAGCTACCAAACACCCGCGGTAGGGTAGGTGACTGATGACTCATCACTCAATCATACCATTAGCCAGGTTGAATTACTAGATGTTTCCTTTGCCCCTCATTTCAACCTCAGACTTTTTATCTAGAACTCTGAGACATTATCTTAGCCCCTAGACACCACAACTCTTTGTGCTTATACTAACACCGCCTCACCCATGGCTCATACTGAGAGTGCCGATGTTGAGGGTCATTGACCTTTGTTTTTCATACAAATGAAACTACCATATCAGATCCAGAATGTACTAATAACGTCAACAAAATTGTTAAACTTTTCCCTGCCCCAAATTTCCCCAAGACTACTTTAATTTCCCCAAACCTCGTTTGTGCGTTCGGACATATTCTGCACCCCTGGCCCAACGTTATTTTCAATCAATGTAAACAGGATCTTGGATGATTTGTTGGAAGTGTTTACCTATCGAAAAATACCAAAAACCCACCGTTTAGGAACAAGTGTGCTCTCATTACTTTTCCTTTTTGCAATCAAAGACTCGTCTATTTGTACAAGCACCCATAAAATATTCATCCACCTGTAGCAACTTCCGGGAACCAGTAAAATTGCAGGAACAAAGCTCACTGTATTTTATATAATCAATATACCGTACAACTCAAATCTTGGCAACACCTAAACACATTCTTATAATAACTAATGAAACTGGTAAGTGCACTCAATCAAAAGATGTCTCCTGCACCAATGTTTCATTTCATGAACAAGTGGCATACTTCATACCCCATCCCAACGAATAATTATAGTTTTTCCAGATATGTGATAGTCCAGCTAGCACAACAACCACATTTTACCTTTTTCGGAGCAGACTTGATTCTTTCAAATGTAGACTAACACAATTGCTTTTTTTCTTGCGTAACAAATTTTTGCAACATCGACTAACGACTTTAAACAAAGCGAACTCATACACCTTTCCATCACAAACTGGACCGATTTAAACTGCCACCCCCAAATGCAAAAGCGAAATGTTAACTGGGTGAGTCAAGTTATTATTTTATAAATTTGGACCTAAATGATGTTAATGGTTTAACCTCTTTTCCTTCCAAGTATCTAATGTGGTTAATTATTAACGTTTAGTTAAATTTTGTAAGTAATGAACTCCTTACATCTTCATTACTCACTTTTTACTTTCTCATAACCCCTCAGAGGCAGAAGGTATTGTGATTGTAAAAAGAATTGGACTCGAGATTTTGATGGGTGTTCACATTTCATGACACCGTAAACCTGAAAAAGTAGTGTTTTCAATACTGTCTGTATCTCGGCTTAAAGCCAAAATCATTTTACTGAATGGCCTATAAACTGGTTTCAAGGGGGTTCATAGGGTTCTCTAATGGAGCTTTTGGAATTAGATATCTAACCCTAAAATTAAGGGTAAACAGGAAAAAAATAATATTCTCAAAATTGTCTCTAACAGTTGTGATTAAAATTCATATTGAGGCATTGTTTAACACAAATAAACAAGATGGCTGTTCTCACTTCCTGTGAAAATGATTTTCGGTTAGGTACTTACTTCAGAGAGGCGGAAATTTCCAGTTTTGATCATTGCTCCCTAATTCTTTGAGGGGGTGTTTACTTGGTCACAAAAGTCACTAATTCTAAAAGAGGTCACAAAAGTCTCTGAAAAAACACAAATCATCAATATTTTGGTCATGAAGTCACAAAAATATTTTTGTTTCAATTTCTCACGTATCATAACAATGTGAACACGTTGAAAGTCACGCATGATGCCATGCGCTAGCCACACATTGCCGGATTGTTTTCACGTTAATACCAAGGACAAGGTTAATGTTCGCCATCTATTTAAAAGTTTAATGTGGCCTGTGAGCACATTACGCTTATTTATGCATTATATAATCCAGCGTTTACCGAATTTGTGGTCAAAAAGTCGCAAATTTTTGTTTCTCCAACTCATTAGACACCCTGGAGATACAAAATAACTTAAAGACCCAGTTGTAAAAATGTAAGACTATTAAAAATAAAGATTTTTCTTTTTGAAATATATTGGAATAAAACCACAGTTTCCGAGATGCTATGAAGTTCTTTGAAAATGATTGTTATTCTCTTTGGTGGAGGGTGATGTTTTTTTTGGGTGTAATAATTCTACAACAATGTATAGACCTATCATTTTGCTACACAAATCTTATGAGTATTTAGTAAATGTTTATTTTAAGATAAATGTGAGAAAAAGTCGGTGCGGTGCACTGTATCATTTATTTAATATTTACATGAAACCTGCATCTGTGACTGTATAGTCAGGAATGGAAGACAAACATCACATTATACACACATTTTCTTTATCATATTCAAATAAAAAGTTTTCTAATTTTTTATAATACAAAAAAATAATAAAGAGAATCAAATAGTAACAACATTTTAACATATGTAGGTTTTCGATTATTGGATTTTTTTTAAATGTATTCACCTAAATCATATACCAGAGGCCTACTGCTGAATAATTGGCTAGAATGTGTTGAATTAAGAACTATTGTAAACACTCAAAGTTATGGAATAATCCCAATATGGCATCATAGCTATTTTAGCACAACAATTAACATGTTTAAAGAGGTTGTAGCGTCTCACGAGCTACAACATTGTATTTTAAAAACTGGATACTAAACCATTACTAATAATACTCTACCACAACCATATCCTAAACTCACCGAGGCCCATTCCACTGGTTACGTCCTGAGATGGCTATCTCCCAGGCTACACAACCGACCATCGCAAAACTGTTGTTATGACTGACAGCGTGAGGCCTGGAGGCTTGTCAACACCGCGTGGTCGCAAGTACGATGTTCCGGTGCTAGAGGGTTGCCGAAGCCACTAGACTGTTCTGGATCCTTCCCGGTCCGGCTCATCACATGTTCCCCACCTATTATACCCCTTCCCTTTCTTTTCTCAATGTTTCCGTCATGTGTGTGTATGCCCCTCTTCCCTCTTCCTCTGAGCAATAGATATCAAATAAAATACCGCCAGGAGATCTATGGACAGACACTCTAGGCAGGATATCCATCTTGAGCAAATCTTAGTGTTCCCAAAACAAATATGTAAGATTCAAATTAAGTTTCAGCCTTTGTAAGTCTAAATTATTTTTCTGCTTTAAAAGTATTATATATGTTCAGAGTCCTTCAGACTTTATTATTATTATTATTATTATTATTATTAGCACCGCGTCTTACTACCTGTTCGGGCTATACGCACTTACGCTAATGTGTAATGGNAGATGAAATGAAGGACCTACAGTTTAACTTGGAATCCGAACCACGGTGGAGGCCTGGCATTCCCCACATTCACAAGATGTCTTGTCAGAGGTGAAGGAAGGGTTTGGTAATCAAATAAATCTGTGCCGGGACCGAGGATTGAACCCCGGCCGCCAGCACAGAAGTCTGACACCTTACCCCTTGACCACCATGTCACTGATTCAGACTTAATAAATGTTCAGAGTCTTTATGATTGAAAGATATGGTTACAGTAGCCCCATGGCTTCTTTGGTGCTGACTGACAGCTTTGAAACGTTACCAGACCAAATTCTGTATACCTACGCCGGACCAAATGATCTGTAAAAACATGTGTTTAGCAGCTGTCACTTCTGACGGTCAAAATTTACGTATATACCTAAATGTTGACTGTCAGAAGTCAGCTGTGAACTGTCACTCAGCACCAAAGAAGTCATGGGGCTACTGTACATATTTAGTAAATTTATAATGAATAGTATGTTATGTATAAGGAAAGATTTGGCAAATATTCAAAGTCTTTCAGACTTATATTTAAATACTAAGTGTCCGTCCAACTTATGGAAATTATTGTAAATATTCTGAATCCTTACTAAGGAAAGCATGTTATATATTAAAGTTTCTTTCTTTATCATTCTGACTTATAAGTAAAATTGATATTGCAAGATAAATACCTAAGATGTTTTCTATGGATCAAATATATATTTTTTGTTTATCAATAAAACTTGCAATAAGCTATTTAACTCTTGACATGTTGACTTCTACTCTTTCCTACTCTTTCTTAACTAAATTTTAAAACCTTCCTGAAAATATTCTTTAATCCTTTTTTTGTTGGTAGTGAAATAATGCCAGTTGGGTTCGGTAGAAATATCAGTGTATATAATTTTATATTATGCTATAATATATACTTTTGAGTGTCCTATCTGCTCACTCTGCATTTATGTCCCCCCTTTATTATGTTGTTTAATTTTGTAAGCCCGCCTTGGTCCTGGAGGACGAAGAAGGGGCTACAAGGTGACCTGGCGGTCTAGGGTTAAGGTGTCAGACTTCTATGCTGGGAGTCCGGGGTTCAATCCTTGGTCCCAGCACAGATTTATCTGATTGCCAAACCCTTCCTTCACCTCTGACAAGTCATCTTGTGAATGTATGGAATTGCCAGGCCTCCACCGTGGTTCGGATTCCACGTTAAACTGTAGGTCCTTCATTTCATCTCGCAATCACCCTACCATTACACATTAGAGTAAGTGCGTATAACACGAACGGGTAGTAAGACGCGGTGCTAATAATAATAATCATAATAATAATAATAATAATAATAATAATAACAATAACAACAACCATCACCAACAACACCCACCAACAACAACAACGATGATGATGATAATAATAATAATAATAATAATAATAATAATAATAATAAATTTTAAAATGAAAACCATCCCAGCTACACAAAGCCTAACAATTAATGTTTTGATACAGCTGGGATGAGTAATAGGCCTATTTGTTAAAACAAACTATTACATTTTTTGGAAAATATGTTTGATGAGGACTGAAACAGGACCAATATAATATAAGAGGAAGCTAACAGGACCATTGAAACAAATTGTGTATGAAATAACTGTATTTTAGTTAGAACAAAATATTTGAGGAAAAACATGCTTACACATGAAAATATTAAGAAAACTCATTATGTTATCATCCAAATTTCTGTACTTGCTGTGTTGATATATTAATAAGAATTTTTTTAAATTATAATATGAGAAAGAAAATTTGTCTGTATTATGATGTTGTTTCTGCTCCATCACTGCATGGTTTAAGGCATCAGCCACACTCACAATAGACTGGACTGTAAATGATCGAGAGATAAAGGTTAGAATGCCGGTCAATTGTCCTCAGGGTTGATTTTATCAAGGGTTTTCCCACCCTCCCATCACACAACTGCTGATACATTTCCTATAAATGGTTACCTTCCTCATGCTACCCCAGTATTGTAAATGTAGATAGCCTGAATGAGTAGTAAGCCAAGCCATAGATCCACTACTTTTGAACATTTTGTTAGGTGTACCAATAGACCTGTATGAAGCGATTTTTTTGGAGAAAATGTGGGATAATCCTTAATAAGCAAAGTATTTTAGGTATACTGAAAATCGGACCATACATTTTGTGATATTACCACACAAATTGATTTAACTGGGAGAGAAAAAAAGACAAATTTAATTTTAATAACCTCTATTACAAGTGACCAAACTATGAACATGTCTTGCAGCTACGAAACCTTCATGTGATGGGAGAAATCATGGCTCTTTTTGTCCCAAACAATCTCTTCCATCTCCAATTCAATGTTTCCTACTTTTAATCTCAAATATGGATCAACATCCAACCTATTTCTATGTGTGTTCTTTATATAACAAAATGTTGAAAATGTTTGTTCACAAATATTTGTGGAGCAAAAGGAAACTAGATGTTTCAAAGGTTTTTTTTTATAATCAGGAAAAACTTTCACCTGGAATTGGTCCACTCATCAAGTAAATCTTGTTCTTTTGCAGCTATACCGGTAGCTGTTAGTTGGACATTATTAAATTAAACACAGTTACTTATCCAAGAGTTTTCAAGATTTGGTGGAGGGAAGTAAACGGAAATTTATTCAACTGACCAAATGTAATATTTGAATCCATCAGAAAAAGTCGTACTTCCTCGTGTAACTCAAAGAATCACTTCAATAGTTTCCCCCTTTACAGCCAACACTTTGGTGTATGCAAAAGTAACTACATATGTTGGTTTTCCATTTCTTCACACAATTTTGAGAAGATCCTAAAATTCAAAGTTCAAGATTCGATAAAATTAATCTTGACAACGTGATCAAGTAACTTTTTTTTTAATCAGTCTGTTACCCTTGTAGCCAAAGTTTCTCAGTGAATGCAACAGGGAGTCCATTTCATAAAAGCTGCTACAATCTCCACCCGCAAAACAAGTCCCCACATTTGCCCTGGTATAGAAAGAGCACCTTTGTTGTCAGGCCCACACATTTCTCCCATGGACTCTGGCTCTTAACAAAAAAATAATAATTCAAGGATTTGAAGATGCCCTGCTGAAGTACAATGGACAAGTTCACATGAAAATAAGAACTCCTCCATAATATTTTCTTCCCAGACAAAGACTAGTATGGTAGCTTTGAACGTGAGCTGTGGATCTGTTTGGAACATCTTACACGAACAGCTATTGCACCCGTATCATCGACAGAAGGTACACACATGCAGCCAGTGGACTTTCCACTTTGAGTGGTGTATGCGAATTGATTCTTACTGCAATCTTCATACAACCCCTATTTTCATGCTTTTGTATCATACACCGACGAGGAAATGTTTACAAAAGACAGTTCAATAGTTGGAATAGCCATATCTGGGCTGACGAAAACCCACATGCACTGCAGTATTGCACCTATCAACAGACATTCACTGTGAATGTATTGGCTGGTAGGGTAAACGATTGTGTGATTGGGCCATCTGTACTTCCCGACAGACTGAAACAAAACGTTACTTGAGCATATCCTCTCACAGTTGCTGGCAGATGTGCCGCTGGTAATTCACAGGTACATGTGGTTTCAACATGACAGGGTGCCGGAATACTTTGGGCACGACGTTTGGTACCACCTTGATGTACAGTTTGGGCAACAATGGATTGGTAATGGTGGTCCTCTTCCATGGCCAGCTCAGTCCCCAGATATGACGCCGATGGACTTCTTCTTCTGGGATCAGTGAAGAGCCTAGCTTACAAGACTCTCATGGACCTGGTTGCTAGGATTGTCATATCTGCTGAAGATGTGTGTGCGACAGTCCATGACACGTCGCTGTACAGTGTGTTGTGATCATGGTGGTCGACATTTTGAACAGTTGCTGTAAAGAAACATCTCTACAGTATTTACAGTAACAGAATAGGTATTGAACAGTAATGTAACAAACTTGTACACATTAATCCTGAGGGTTATTACATTATCCATGTTATTTATGTTGCAATAAATGATATTACAGAAGTCAGAAGGTAATGAGCCGTTGAGTACTTTCTTTGTAATATCACAATCCATCTGTCACGGTCCAAGAGACATTACATCAACTTATTCAGTAATGAGCTATCGGAGACCATAGTTTCTTTATATCAAAACATTCAGCAAACATCCCTGAACAACCTCTGAACGTTTGTCGGTAGAGTTCATATCCAACCTGTAGAATGATCTTTCCTGCTTTGGCAATGATTTTTGCCACAACATAATAAGATAAGGTTGTATTCTCTTGAGCATTCAAACCTGAAATTTTTTATAGGTTTTTTTGCCAATTTTTCAATTCCACAAGTTTGATCTCGGAAAAAATAGTGCTTTATTTTTTCAGTGCATGGGTTTTGTCTCCAAATAGCGTTGAAGATTAGTAGACTTCTTAGATTCACTATCCAGAATTTCACAACATAAAACACCCTTGGACTTTGGCTCCAAATCACACCTTTAGCTTGAGTAAATCCATAAAGAAGGTGCTTACTGATTTTTCTTCTTATTCTGTAATTGAGTTACAACACTAGTACACTCACTGGTACTTGGCCTAATAGAACTAGCCTCAGCGTTAACAGCACTAGCGGATGAAACCACCTGAGACTCTTGTTTCCTCCTCTGTATCAATCACTTCTTGTTCTTTTCAAATATCCTGTATTTAACTATGCTTTCATCTTTTATTGGCTGGACTGCCTTCACCAGATAAAAATCACCCTACTTCTATGATTAGATCGGAAAGTTCTCAAAATTTCGGACGGACTCCACTAATCTCAAAGTGCTACCACCTTTGGGTGGCTAAACATTGTAAAATCAAATCCCACGTGGAAATTTGTACATCAATCAATAGAATAACAAGTTTGGCAAGGTCATCTTTAGCTGTTATCCCTCAATTTGAGGGAGGCATGCAAAGTCATATTTACCTGCGGGTGGGGGGGTGAGGGGGTAGCTTTCCTAGATCCACAATACTGCTTTTGCCCATGAGATCATCATCGGGGCAAACAGAGAGCACATTTTCTTGTAGAACTAATTCATCATCTCGCAAGGCGGAGTGGCAGAGTAAGAGCCTAACCCCATCCCAGCAGGGTTTGCGTTGATTGGAGAGCAAAATGAGATTATATAAATAATGTTAGTAAAATAAATAGTAGTACAAGGGGAAAAATTACGAAAAAGTTTTTTTTGTTGTATTTTTGGATAAATATTTGTGAAAGTGTAGAATAGTTTTTGTTGTGTGAATGGTACCACGGACCTGGGTGGTCTACACATACCACAGGGTTTAGTTTATGAATTGTGTGCTGAAGTGCTTACTCGGTGTAAAAAGTGCATGCTAAACACTTTAAAATAAAAAAATATAAATTTTTTAATATCAATTACTATAACTTTAAAATTTTTCTGGCTTTGAAGTTCAATGTCTAGGCCTATTATATATATATATATAATGTTTTAATTGACAAATGCTTATATCAGCACTAATGAAAATTGTTTTCCTTAAAACAGCTACAAATCTAAAAAGGCTATAAGGCTACTTAATTTCAGCTAGTTTAACTCCATTGTTCAAGAACCAGTGCATACCACTCCAATGTAGCCATTTATTCTGACTGGTTTCAGCGGGCAGAGGCATCTCTGAGTCGAGCTCAGGAACTCAACATCATGGTGACAGTTCGTGCCGACACTGATAATGTGGAGGACAAATCGGACACCTTCTTCCAGCAGTTCAACATTGTGGTGGCCACCGAGTGTAGCCAGGATCAGCTGGTCCGCATCAACAACATCTGTCGTGAAAACAATGTGCTCTTCTTCTGCGGGGATGTATTCGGCATGTTCGGCTACACCTTCGCTGACTTGCTCAGTCACCAATTTGTAGAGTACATATGACAAAACCTCTGTTTGTTTTTTTGCTAAAGGCACAAAATCTTGAATATATTTTATTTTATTTATTTATATGTCATGTTGGGATGAAACACAGGAAAAGTAGGCCTATACATTAGTAATTCTCTAATGCTACATTAATGTGATGATTGATAAGTATCAAAATGATCCTGTATGATCAACATATCACTCTTAATTTTTACCACATGGCAATCAAGTGTAGATAAAAAAGAGGTTATATGAACCTTATAAAAACTGTTGTTCAAACCATAGTTTGCAGACCCCTGGATTATACTATAGCCCTACCGTATAAGATACACCATAGTGGAATAATATAAGGTAAGCTTACTACATTTCGGGGTGGACGAAGCATAGGCCTACATTCCACAAGCATCCAAACAAATAAAGAGAAGGGAAAATAATCAGTCATTCCTCACCACGCACAACACGGCACATAAACAGAACAGTCTTGTGAAGAAAACTTGAATTGGCCACCAAGTTTGGTTCAAAGCTTCTCTTAAAAAGCTAGGATTGAGCTTACAATTCAAATACTTGTGATAACTATTGAATTCCTTGTCATGACATGATAATATTGTTTGTTTACAGAGAGAAGAACACTAAAGTGGATAAACTAACTGTGACAACGACCATTAAGAAGGAAATGACTTGTGTGCCATTGCAGGATGCTTTGGCCACACACTGGGATGGCATTCTAACCAACAAACTGAAAAAAATGGACCCTTCATACTTTCTATTGCTGGGTATGTAAAGAAAATCTAAAGGGCTGTGCCAAGTCCAAATTTTCAATTTGAAATGAACTCTAATAGAATTTATGGAATATTCTTGAAGCAGAATCAAAGTCTGAATATTTTTTGCTAATTGTTTAGTGGTTGAAAACATATCTACTGACTTAAATAAGTTAAAAATCTTTTGTAAAATGTTTCATTGCACAATATTGTTTGTAATATTTAATTCTAAGCTGATAAATCTAAAAATTATCAAAATAATATTCAGGTAAGTTAATTCAGATTTTTCGCATCAGTATTAATTTGTAATGTACATAATAGATTAGAATGGCAGTAATTGAACATAAATCGAGTAATTTAGCTATTTTAGCTATATAGCTAAAATTATCCTAGCCAGATTTTTTTTCAATTGAAGTTGAAACTGAAATATTTTCAAAGGCAAGTTGAAGCGTCGTACACCCCTAATATATTTCTAGGAATACATTGATACATTCAATCATAGCAGTTGGTACTAACATATATGACTCAAGATCATTTGTATATATTTCCAGTGCTGTTGGCATTTCGTAAAAAGAAAAGTCGTGACCCAAACCCAGCAGAAAGAGCTGAGGATATTATTGAACTGAAGAAATTGCGGGACAAAACTCTTTCTTCAGTAGGAGTCCCCCCAGAAAAGGTATCGGATGAATTGTTCAGGTAAGAAATACTTTATTGACTTATTGATTTGTAATTATTTTTGCTGCTAAGTCCACCTCATAGATTTAAAAATAAACCATCATATGACATGATTGAATTTACGGTTGTGCAACCAGATGATTTACACTTTGATTCAGGTTTAATTGTTATGGTCGAGTTTTATCATAAAGATGTCAAGTCCGATTGAGAGGATATTATGAAAATATCACAATTACAGTTGAAATAACATATTTATAAACATTGTAGACATTAACATAAAATTAAGTTTGGTTTTTCCAGGTTAAAACATTCAAAATAAGATTTTGTCATAGTGAACTAACGTTTACATTCTTCTGTTATATATAATCCCAGAATACCCTTAAGTTATTTCTTGATTATGTTGAAAGATTTGAGAACCAACCTCACAATCTTTGGTTGTAACCAAGTAGTCTAGCTCAACAGACTGATTGGTTGACACTGGTGAGCTGTGTTATCTGAAGCAGGACTCACTATAGTTCAAAACCTAATTTATTGGTAATAAATTCTACAGAAATAATAACCTTCCTCCCGCCCTCTTTAATAACATCTTAACATATATTTTATGGCATTTTAGAAAACATTCTAAAGATAGTTGAAAGTAAGGAGTGATTATAATTAAAGTTAAGACTTAGATAGAATGCTCTAGAAATTTATATAAAGAAAATAATTTAATAAATTAGTGACGAGTTGGTAGATGTATTAAATAAAATTATAATTCAAAAAGTTTGGTTACAGTTTACTTCTAGCGACTAACATGTCAGATATGAATAATGTAACATAAAATTAATAAAGCATCATCAACTGGACTAAAACATGAGTTGATGACAAGTCTAAAATAGATGTCACAAAAACTTAAGTATAACAATAAAGTAAGGACAAAACAATGTATTTAAATCAAATATGTTAAGAAGTAAAAAGTATAAAATTTGAATATACAGTGATTGAGTTTAGTTATTACAAAGACTTTGAAATGAATATGATATGAACAAAACAAAGTTTTAATCCCAAAATGTTATATAAATTTCTAGGGCATTCTATTTAAGTCTTTAACTTTAAATATATTATATGACCTTTTAGGTCAAACTTACCACTTATTAGAACAAGAAATGTAGTTCTGGTAAAAACTTGAAAACATATAAATTTATTATATTATAGAGGTGTGCGAAGTCCACTTTTTTAAATTAGAATCAAACTTAAATCAAATGTATGAAATATTCTTGAAGCTGAATCAAAGTTTGAATATTTTTGTTAGTTGTTTAATGCTTTTAAAAATATTACATTATGTTTATTTATTTAACTTTATGCACTAAATCATTTACACTTGTTTATAATAATTCATTCTAGTTTGATAAATCAAGCTACTATCACAATATTATGCAAATTTGATTATTTTATATGAACATTGATTTGTAATGTATATAACGACAAAAAATGGCAATATTTTAACATAATTGGAATATTTTAGCTGTAAATATTTTTATTGGTGAAACTTTGTAATCGTAGAAGCCAGAACTCTTTTCAAAGCAAAGTGTAAGCTAATATTTTTTTTGAAGCTGAGTTGGGAGCAAATTCTGCATGAAATAAACATTCACCATACTTGTTTGCTTAAATACAAGTATATTAAGTACATATAATTATTTGTAATGACATCAATTTGCTTCTTTATCATAGATAATGAAAGTTAGATAAACTCATATTTTTTTAGTCTTAACAACACTATTTGTGAGAGCTTTAGTAACTACACTGGCTAAGTTGGATAATGTTATTATTATTATGGACAAGATTGTGGCTCGCTTTCATTTATTCAGATGTTTAAATATTTTGATGTCTTACTGTGTAATTATGAATTAAAATTCGCACCATGAGGTGTTTTTTATTTGATAACATTTTAAGTCAATTTTAAAATTTAGTTTTGTGTTTAAAAATGAGGTGGCCCAATGGCTAGATAATTTTATACTAAAGGAAATTGATAAAACTAAAGAAAAAGGAAAAATAAACTACTAAGAGTAAATTTGATGAAGAAAGCCCACCTAGGGAAAGAGGAAAAATGTGGGAAGAGTCCAATGCACAAAGATGACATCTTCCTTTCTTCTGTCTTCTATAGTAGAAGTAGTCTCTCTCTCTCTCTCACACACACACACACAGAATAATACTTGGCATTGTTGCCTTTATCAAACACAAAGAAGAGAGTACAAATAACACAAACAATGGATTACTCCATTTTGAATTTAAAGAAAAACTGCTAGAAACACATGCCAACTGTTTTTGGGAGTGAAGATAAATTCCTTGGCTATGGTTAATATCTATAGAAAATATGATGATGATAATGATAATATATAATAAAATAATGATAATAATAAAAAATGATATTTAAAAAAAATAATAATGTTAATTTGAAAAATAATAATATTGTTGAAATAAACTATCTTCTGTTGAGGCCTGGTGGTAATCTTGATTTGTTAATCCATTGGTGGGCCAGTTCCCAATGTCTAAGTTGAGAACTGTTGCACTGTTTGGGAAATGCTCTTAATATTTTGGTGGGGTAGCAGGTTTGAAAGTCCTGGTTGTGGGTACCAGCATGGATGGGTACAGGCTTGTCCGGATCTTTGTGGTTTGTGTCAAAACGATGATTGTTCATTCGCTGTCTGAGAGAACCTGTAGTGAGACCTACATACTCTGCATCACATGATTTGCACTCTAGTTGATATATCAAGTTATTGCTTTTGTATTTGTAATAACCAGGAATCTTGTATTCCAATTTGGTTACTTTGATGTTGAAAGATGTAGCTGGCAGGTGGATTCCACATGTGCTGCAACGGGTGCTACCCCAGGGGTGTGAACCTTTGGTAGTCGGGTTTTCTTCTCGGATTCTCTTGGGGTCAGGAAGTTTGGGATGGACTGGAATATTGTGGAGACTGGGTGGCCGTTTGAAAGTGACTCTAGGGGATGAACTAAGAAGGTTATGGGTCTGGGTGAAACTGGTTAGGAATTTTTAACCGCTTTTAAGGATAGTGTTGATACGTTGTAGACCAGGATGGTATTGAGTTGTGAGAGGGATGTCCTCAACCTTATTTGGAGGGTTGTAGTCATCCCTGGAGATTTGGTTGTCTATTAGAGGCTTGGGGTAACCTCTGCTTATGAAAGCTGTGGAGAGTTGTTTACAATATTCAGTTTAATTGTCTGGTTCTAAACATATCCGTTTGGCTCGTGTGAATGGTAGAGACCTTTTTGTGTATTGTACTGATCGCCTCATTGAAAGGTAACCAGTAACACTTATTGAGTTTAGTGAAGAGTTTATATATATATATATATATATCCTCCTTATATAACTTAGCCAAGACTGAACGAGAGCATAAGTAGATAATTAATCAACACAAAAGGAGGTTAAGATGGTTCCCCAAAACACGTGGTTTCCCACAATGTTATTTAAATCATAACCCATTTACAAAAAGAACTTTAGTATTTATTAAGAGAATAAAAAAAGGTAAAAACATTATAAAAGATTAATTTAAGATAAAGGAGAACAGATTTACATTTACTACATTACCGATTTATTTAACGGATTAATAAAAGATACCTCCAGTAGAAGAGCAGAGAAACAAAATAAAAATTAATAAATACAAAGAAAATAGTCTTCAACCATTATACTAAATCCCCTGTTTGATTACATTTTAAATCGTGTGGTCTATAGGATGCCGATTGATGCAAAAACATAACATAAAAAAAACCAGGTCTCATAGTTGACAAATTTTGCGTTACATTACAATACAAAAAAACTAAATAATAATCAAAACCTAAAAGGTCATAATTAGGCAAAATAACTACACGGAAACTTTACCTCATAAACCCAAAACAAGAAATAAACAAAAAGGAAAAAGACTACATGTTAATTTTGAAACAATTTTTAAATCAAGTTAAAAATAAGTAAGAAAACAAAATATGATGTCTCGCGTTAATTGAATCCAAAGTGAGAATGAACGAGAGTCTAACATAATCTCCCTGAATAGGAACTCGTGATTTTCGGAGAGGCCAATCAGCGGCAAGCTCGCAAGATAAAAAAGGACCAATCGTATTATACTTGAAGACTTGACATTTTTAAAATACAAGATATAAAAAACATTAAGGTAAAATTACATATATAAAAAAGGTACAAAGAGATTTAATTACTTAGCACATATTGAATTAATTGTTTATAAAAGATTATTGAAAACTTTAGTTCTACTAATTCCCATCCAGATCGCCACCTATTCCGGAACTACTACTTAATTTAAAATTTGTCCACCAGACTTCGTTACTCACCACTATCAGGAGCTTTAAGGTCGATAGAAATTAGGTCCGTTTATAATTAACAGTACAGTATGAAGGATGGCTGCTATATCAGTGAAGGTATTGTTGGTGGGTTTTATATGTACAATGGTACGAATTTGGTTATTTTCAAGATTCACATCAAGGAAGGTAAGACTATATGATGTGATTTATTGTGGGTGAAGTTTAAGGGGCTGCAATTGTTGAGATTATCTAGAAAGACGCCCAGGGATTCTTTGGAGTGAGGTCAAATCATGAAAATGTTGTCGATGTAGCGAAACCATAGATAGGGTTTGATGGGATGAGAATGTAGAAAGCGTTCTTCTAGTAGTCCCATGTAAAGAATTGCATATGAAGGAGCCATGCGTGTACCCATAGCTGTGCCCTTTATCTGTAGGTAGTGTTTGTCTAGAAAACGAAAGTTGTTAAATTGAAGGATCATCCTAGCCAGCTCCACCAGAAAAGAAGTGGTAGGTTTGGACCCAGGAGGTCTGCGCTCTAAGAAATGCTCCATTGCTGACATTCCATGCACATGAGGGATGTTAGTGTAGAGTGCTGTGACATCAATAGTGACCAGAAAACAGTTCGATAGAAGGTTTTTAATTTTGTATCCTGTATGAATGAGGGAAGTTGTTTTACAAAGGGTTGTAGGTGTGAGATTCTGCCGGGGACCTTCACGTTGTAGGAACTCTTTAATCTGTGTGCTGTGATCTTCAGTTGGGTTTTTTGTGGGTGGTCTGTAGATGGAGTGGTCGGATAGCTGACTTTGTACCTCTGTGATGTAGTCAATACGGTTCAAGATGACTGTGGTGGAGCCCTTGTCCGCTGGTAGGATGATGATATCAATGTGGTTTTTTAGTGCTTTGATAGCTTTTTGTTCGTTGGTGTTGAGGTTCCGTTTCAAAGGTAGTGTCTTCGGGAAGAGTGTATCAGCAACATTTGAAAGGAGGTAAGTGATGAACTGTTCCAGAGGGTGTTCAGAGGGTAGTGGCTGGGGGTCCCAGTCTGAAGGTGGCTTGAACTTGTAGAGGGATGGATCTATGGCTTTGTCAGGGCTGGTAGTGTAGGATTTGTTCTGGAAGAAATGTTTAAATCTTAGAGTGCGAGCATAGGAAAGGACATCCTGAACTAGGGAAAAGTGATCAAATTGGAAGTGAGGTGAAAAGGAGAGGCCCTTGGACAGAACATTCATTTCGTGTTTCGAGAGATTGTATTTTGATAAGTTCAGGATGGAACTGCTGACTGGACCATTGGTGGATGTAGTGCCAACTATGTTATTATTGACGGGCTTATTAGAGGGCATTATCTCAATTATTCTTGAGGGAATGGCAAGTGTACAAGTAGTCCTGTTGGGCGGGGGGAGGTTGAATATTGGGGCTAATGAGGGCTTGGCAGCAATCAAAGGAGGATTACTGGATTTGGGTCTGCTTATCTCAGGTGCTGGAAGTGGCGTAGTTTTGGGTGTGAGGATACAAAGTTTAGAAAGTTTTCGGAGATGGTAATTGGCTTTTTTTGCTTGAATCTCTACTGCTGTTTGTAGAATACTGTTCACAAGTTGCATGAGATGAGAAGAGGATAGAAAAACTATTTTGAAAAAGGAGGAAAGTTGTATTGAGTGGTGCAGGGCTAGTTTCTGATACTGATTGAATAGGGTTATAGTGAGTTCTCTGGAATGTATTGTGTTAAGGAGAGTGAAGTGTTGTCTTATTGCTGGAGGGATGGCAAACATAGGGTATTTTATACAGAGGCCTTTTGGGGTTATCTTCTTCTTCTTCTTTGTGTTTGAAAAGGCAACAATGCCGAAATATTATTTTGTTTGTGTTAAAATGTGTGTCTGACTACTTCTACTATAGAAGACAGATAAAGGAAGAAGATGTCACCTTAGTGCATTGGATTCTTCTCAAATTTTTCCTCTTTCCCTAGGTGGGCTTCCTTCATCAAATTTATTCTTAATAGTTTATTTCTCCTTTTTCTTTAGTTTTATCAAAATTTATTTTTAGAAATTATTTGAATTCATACCAAAAATGCTTGATAAAAAATATGCAATTATAATAGTTGCATTAGGATAAGGTTTTTAAAGCTACGTTGCTTTAAAAACCATACACAACACTTGTTAGACAAAATATTATTTGGTTTTTATATGGAAAACTTACAATTTAAAAATAAATTAATATAAAAAAAATTAATATACATTAATTTTCCTTAAAAATTTTTTTACAGAATTTAAATTTAATGTTTATGCTTATGACTTGAACCAAATCAAAAGTTTTTATCACTTTTCCTGACAATTCAAAATTTATTTTTGACATTAGCAACTACATTTAGCGTACTTGAAACAATCAAATTATATATAATTTTAATTGGAATGAATAGGAAGGTTAATTTTAGACTATAATTATAAATCTGAAAAATAAATTAAGTCAGAAGTAGAAAATTACTTTTAAATTTATTCCTGTATCCCGTTCCGTTCTCACGGAAAATAGTTATTTCCTGCTCAAAAACTTCCCAAAGTCAAAATGTCATTCCTGCACAGGATTAATAGAAATATAATTTATATGCGCCATGAGACTTTGAACTCAAGGGTATGGTTTTCTTATTTACATTTATTCGTAAGCGCTACTGTTTTGAAGTATAAATTTAAAATATGTTTACTTTTAAGCTAACACTACTTTCAAAGACAACTTAATATTTTTTATTTTTACTTATTCCCTTCCCTTTTTAATTAAACTCATTATTAGATACATGCAAAAGGTGAGGTTATCTTTAGGGAAAAAGTAGTGATATTATTTACATCAATACCAGACAAATTTGTATTCATTAAAAAAATTATGGCTTAAGTTCAGAAAACGGTTGCATGCTTCTGGATACCCAACAATATATACACCAACATTAGGTTACTAGCAATATGTTGGGCACACAGTAAATAGACTTGTCCCTAAAGGAGTGCTGTATTTAGTACTTATTACACTTGTCCCAAAAGGAGTGCTGTATTTAGTACTTATTACAACACCCCCACAAGTAAATTGTAAAATGCATTTTTCTTACACACTCAAATGAGAACATCAACATTGTGGCCCTATCATTTTCCTTAAGGTTTGTTGTTTTGTCGGATAGAACATTGTTGTATGTTACAAGAAATCTTTGAGTCAACTTTTGCACATGGTAACCAAACTGTCTCTTCACATATGTTTTGCCAATTAATTTTACAAATCCTTCTCCTTGTTTGTATTCAACAGAGCGATTACCTATTCATTGTGTTTCATACTTCCAGACATTCTAGACACTCTCCTCCTTGTATTTTTCTGATATGTATTTACCGCAGGAATACCTGCCATGATACAGTGACCTTACAGAACTAAGATAAAACTGTCTAAATTTTTTGTTCATATTCTGTATTTAACTATCTATTAATATTTTCGGCTAAAAATTAAATATAAATATGCACAAAACATTTCATGCTTAGTAATGTCAAACTCAATATCTAGATTTTTACAATTAGCAATATCGAAATAATCGATTGTCAATCTATGTTTAGACCAAACATGACTGCCTGTCGCAAGGCACGCCTAGCGTGAAATATTATTAAGGCTGAAAACAAAGAATCGATCTCTCGAAATAAAAATTTAAGTACCCTAATGGGTAAAAGTAGAAATAATGATGTTTAATGTTGCCCTAAAAAAAGTCTAAATATCTTTGAAAATACTTATAAATACTGTGATTTGTGTGATAACTTTAAAATATGCAAAAACAGTTACTATCTGTATAAACAGCAGTCTTGGCATAGCGCTATTGCCAGTGTTACCACGCCGAAAATTATTTTGAATAAAGTAGTATTTGCCAAATTACAAAGAAATTTAGTTTATTTAGAAAAAAAACTTGAATTTGTGTGAATTATTGAATTTGTGAGAAGACATCTTGTAAAAACTTGCATTATCACAAACGCAAATTTTCTATGTCCCTATTTATATTTATTATTATTATGTGTTCTGTCTTTCAACAGGTCCATAGCCATTGAACTTAGACCACCAATGCACACTGTCCTCAGCCTCCTCCTTCAGCTACCAGAGTTTTTTTTTCTTTCTTCACGTCTTCCAATATTTGAATCCTCCTCTTTCTCTCAACCTTTTCTTCTATAACATCCAATTTGCTTTGTATTGAAGGAGAACATCCAAAATGGTCCTATTCTCACCCACTATTCTTAGAACTTCATTTGTCACGTTGCCTGTGCACCTCAATCTTTTCCAGCACCAAATTTCATAGTTCTCCAAGTATTTCTTTTTCATCCTTCTAAGAGGCCAGGTTTCTTCTCCAACTTAAGAGACAACAGTTTATATTTATTTTTTTGTTTCAGTTATGTGTTTGCAAGAGTGAGTCCAGTGTGTGCCATTGTGGGTGGCATCATGGCCCAGGAGATTATCAAGGCCGCCTCAAAGCTCCATGAACCTTATGATAACATGTTCTTCTTCAATCCCACCACCAATGGTGGTTTCATTGAGTGCGTGGGAAAGTAACGATAGATTGAGTTCCGAGTGTCTTTAGATATGAAACATTTGACTACATCAACAAGCTATTCACTAAAATTCTGGGGTGTGAGAATAGCATTTTATAAAGAATCATTTTGAAACAAATATTTTATGTTGCAAAATGAATAGTGCTATTTTGGTTCAACTAATTTGTAAGATCCTGCCACAATACATTTGAACGTGGCTCTATAAATTAAGCTCAACAAATCCCATGATTTAGAAATACACTTTTAATTCATCTTAGTGGTGACATTTTTTCTTTTCTCCTAACTCAACCATACTTTTATTTCAAAATGATTTGTAAGATTTTTAAAGTTAAAACTTTACTTTTAAAACCGAAAATGCTGTGTTTGCTGATTAGTGGCACAGGATAAATGATTGGAATTGTAAATTTACTGTCCTTCAAAATCTAGAATAAAAGAATGTTTATATGGACAATATTGTGTATTCTACCAGCTTTTCAATCATTTACAAATACATTGTTTCAAGTTTTGACTTACTTGAAAAGAGATCTTGTCCATTTGAACTAAAATAAATGAAATAAAAACAGCTTGTTTGACCTTTGATTACATTTGTAAATGAAATAAACACAGCTTGTTTGACCTTTAGTTAAATTTGAACATGTTTGCATGTTATTAATAAGAGAATTTCTCACAAAATCACAACAAAAACCAGAGTTCTAAATGCATTTGTTTACATTGATTTATAAAGGCCACTTAAAAGTGATAAGTGAAATTAATTTTTATGTTCAAGACAGGATTCAGATTTGTTTCATGATTTTGGGTAAGATCAGTAAGTTTTCAATTCCTTGACGGTTTCATAAACTTTTAAAACCAAGGATAAGAAAATGTTAAGTTTAAAGTGAATTTTTGGCTTAAGTGTGTAAAGAAATGAGTATCTTTTCTTACTTAAATATGGATTATTAATATTATTAAAACAATATAAAACATTCTCTTACTTTGTATTTAATACTTTTATAACATTCATTTAGTGTGAAATTATTTTGAATAGAAGAATAAAAATAATTTCTGTTTGTACTAAGGGCTTATATTTCTAATATTCTGGTTTACTCATCCTTTCGAACATGTTTTGTTACCACCCCTATATTTTATTTTGATTGTCTCATAGTATGCATAAAACACACATTCCTGTGTTGTCATCCCGCAGGGAACAAATGAATTAAACTATATTGGAAAGCTAAGTTTTGGTGCTGGAAAATTGCTGCTCTCACAGTGTGTTTGACCGCCGAGCCATATAGCTTTGTGGATAGTTTTCCTGCATGTTTGTTCAAGTAAGTTATAAAGGTCTTACTGTTTAGCCACAAGATACCTCCAAAGAAAGGTTGCTCCGCCATTTTGAATATTTTCAGGGATTAAAAATGAAATTTTTTGACTTTTATAAGTTTACCAAATTTCAAGTTTCTAGCTCATCAGGAAGTGGGTCAGTCATGTGGCTTTATAGTAGTATAATTAGGGGAGACTAGAGATGGTTCTGTTTTTCACATTTTTGAAAATTTTATTTTACATTTAATTGACAATGACAGAATAAAGTTTCATACTGTATTATTAATGATTATAAATAATGTGTTATAATATTATTGAAGCCCACCCCTTGTCTATTTATTGCAAGTAATTAATCTTTTTGGATTGTCAGTAGTTGCGTAAGAATACAACTGCTATATTCAGTACATAAAAATGGCCTCATCATTAAGGAATAAGTAGTGACATGTTTCACATCTTTTTTGTATGATCACTGAATTAATCATCATCATAATTATTTGAAAATGCATTGTCAGAAACATAATTTTCTTATAAGCGGATGAAAATGTGAATGTTAGTAATATATTTTTGGTAAGCAATAAATTATTGTACGTCCTTAAAAAAAAAAAAGTCGACCATAAAGAAGAACAATTTTCAAGTCCCAATTTTAAAATTCAAAGATATATAATGGTTAAATTATAGCTAAGCAAGTAAATATATTTCAAACTATTCAAGGAAATGCAAATCTTCTCAAATTGTGATATATAAAGTATAAAATAAAATACATAACAAAATTATTCAACTGTTCCCAGCTTGTCGTAGTCATTTAATTAAATGCATCTTCTTTTCTTTCACCATTTCTTCTCCTGTTCTTAGAAGCAGTATTTTTCCAACATACTTCTCTCCATTAATTTCTCCTTGAGATTCTTTCATTACATGACTATACTATCTCATCCCTACTTCCTCTAATATTTCCTGCACTTCTTGTGCTTCACTATTGCCCGCACAACTTTAATACACTCAAAACTATTTTACTATGTGTATTCAAAATAAATATACAACAATATTGCCAGTTAAGTTTTATTTAGAAATTCTATGGGATTTACATCAAAGTCTCTCATAATGTTGTGTAGTATCCACCAGCGTCCGAAGAACCCAACATCCAGCACCCTATCTGTCATCTCGGTGAAACGAGGTTTGAGGTAATCGCATTGTGACGAATAGATGCCACAGGAACTGGAAAAACATAAGCACTAACCATACATTGGTCCTTTTCAAGTGATAATAGATATACAACTCATTTTGTCAGAAAACTAATTAGTCTTCAATGAGGTAGGACACTATTTCTGTCTTTACGGAGTTTTCCAACCAAGGTTTAGTACCTGTTTGGATCACACACACACTAATTACAATGAATAGGGAAGTGGAAGTAGAATTTTAGAGGAAATGTACCTGGATTTTCACAGCAGAGTGGGAAGGGATTTAGGAAAACCACCCTCAGTACACTTGACCAGGATCTGAACCTCGATCTTGCGGTCATGGCCAATATAGAATAGCATGAGAGGGTCATTCCATGTCAGTTAATTAACATTTTGATAAAATTTTGGCACATAGAATCTTTGAATGGTTTTTTGATATTTTAAATTTTAAGACAATCTATCCAATTCTTTTCAAGCTATGGGGAGCTAAATATCATTAAATTGTTCTAGAAATTAATTATTTATGGGAGAGAAGCCACAACTCAAGTACCCTGATGTTAAAACAGTCTCCAGAATGTTTAAAAGGTAACAACATTGTTGAATCAATAAAACTCAAATTATTTATAAACCAAATGTATTTCAATATTCCTAAACACTCACCTGTCGAAATTATCAAGCCACATGACCGAGAGGATCCCAAGGCTGATATTCCGTACCACCCCAACATCATAGTACTTCTCCACTTGGTCTAGGTAGCGACTAGCGCGAGGGTTGCGGATGGGTTCACCCACTAATGTCATGTCGTTGGAGTAAATGAGTAACTGGTCTCGGTACTTGAGCTCATCTGGAGTGGTGCTAGCACAGTAGCCCAGTATTCCCACTCCTGCACATTTAATGTTATGAGCTTAAGTGTGTTTAAAGTTGGGACTCAAATTGAGCTTAGTTTGATACCCAAAGGAAATCCTAGTGTACCCATTAGTTTGGAAAACAAATTAATGTTGATGCAAGTTGAAATATAATACTTAGGTACACTCAAATTACAACATTTTATTATTTTAAAAACATATTAATAACATTTTTATTTTTGTGTAAACTGTACATAATGTTCCAGAATAAAATGGTCAACTCTGGTTATAATGAACCTCTATGGACTCTGATATTTTGTTCATTATGTCCGAAGTTCACTAAAACAGATTTATTTTAACCTGAAATTAATGGGTTAGTGACAAAACACAATAAAAGTTCAAATATAATCGCTCTTTATTGAAATCTATTATTATTATTATTAGCACCGCGTCTTACTACCCGTTCGGGTTATATGCACTTACGCTAATGTGCAATGGTAGGGTGATTGTGAGATGAAATGGAGAACCTACAGTTTAACGTGAAATCCAAACCACGGTGGAGGCCTGGCATTCCCCTTGAAATCTATTAACGAAATCGGTACTGTTTATTGTATACTGTTTTAATATCTTTTACACATCCTTATCTGGAGTCTGTGCTTTTTCCACACTTGATTCCACACTAGCCGTGCATTCAAAAAATTAAACTAAGTAGAAAAGTATAATTCTTTGAGTTTCATATACCCTCTCGAAGAAAGGGATTGGTGAAAACCATCATTAAATGGCCACAGACTGTATGCCATTCACTGTCCTATAACTTCTATCATATTAATACAACTCAGAAAAGTGTCTTCCTTTACTTGCCGCAGACAAGGGTATTAAAACTTAAGCCATGTTTTTAAAGAATTATGTTGTTACAATGACATTTCTATTGAAATGCATGTGGGTTGGGACCAATGAATTAGGTCACTGTAGCCGAATGTTCACTACAACCGAGTTCACTAAAAACCAGAATTGGCTGTACTTAACAAAACTTTGTAAATAGCAATTGTTTGCATTTTTATTTGATCATACGTATTAACCAATAATTTATCCATGTGATACAAATGAGGAGGCTAGTTCAAAGGATATGTACCTACATTAGTATGGAATGGTGTTGGGGAAAATCCTTCACATTGCACCCAGTCAAGAATAAAACTTTGACTTCACATCAGCAGTAATCCTGGCTATTGTGGGCCTGAAGCTTTACATTGACTAATGGTGCAGATATTTCTTAAGCACATTAACAAATACAATGAGAGAATTTAGACTCAAGAACGTTGCCTACCTGTAAATATTGCCAAGGTTTTTTTCGGCTTTTTCTTAGATTTGCTGTAAGTTTCAACGGCAACTTCTTTATAGTCCAGGTACAAGTTCTTCCAATACAGAGCTAAAACAAGCACGATTGTGAATTAATGACACAATGGCTTTTATTTTGGTCATGAAAATAATCCTCTATGCTTGTGTAAAGTTTATTTGATGAAACTGATGAACAAAGCTGGCTTCTTTTGTCTTTATAGGGGTTGACCCCAATGATGCAACCCCTTGATAACCTACAAACATTCAAATCCAAGATTTTAATTACACTAATGCGGTAGGTAGAATTGAAAGGAAATGTACCTTTATTAGCAAGGAGGGGGAGTAAACTGCTAAAGAAAAATTACCTCCAGTAAAGTCGGCCGGGATTTAAAATTTGACCTGTTACAGATAAACCAAATAAAATCATGACATTAAGCCTGCATGCCCATTGTTGCTTGTTTCAAATATAAATTGCGTGTATATTATAATGATGGAATAACGGTCACAAAAGAGAATCAACGAGCTTAGTGGGTATTTTGGAAGTCACGCTAGAAGTGCCCAGACACACACAAAACTAACTCAGCGAGCATTTGTCAGAATTGAATGGCGAAAAAGAACCTAGGCAGTAACTTTATATTGTTTTAAATAATTTCATACTGTCACATTTGTTTGAAAGTGGTCTCTTTCTAAATATTATAATCACTTTAAAACAACAATATATAGTATTTAACCTCAACAAACATTGTGACCCCAAATAAGGTCAAGATCCCTAGTTTGGAAACTTTTATGTTTGTATTTAGTTATTTATTTATTTGACTATAAGGTATACAATACATGATTGAATATAAACAAAAAGCCTATTCTCCTTCTCTGCATATATTTATATGGATCACAATATTTCACAACCGCTGAGCTAGTCATGTGACTCAACTACTCTAGTCAAATATATAATCTATATATTTAACATTTTATAATATACAACAGAAACCCCTGGTAGAGAGTTCATCTCTACACAATAATGCCAGTGTGCCAAATGACACAATAATTAATTCTAGGCCAAACACAACCCAAGACTGTTTTTTTTCCAGTCACCGATCACCGCATCTTACTACCACAAGGCTGTTAATATATCAAAATATGAAAATTTTATCACTGCAAGGAATCAAACCTAAAAATCTTATCCTGAGAATATGGTAGGCTAAATAATTTTCATCCCATAAAACTATCAAACTTTTATATGAATATGTGCATTTGTAATATGAAGTTAACTTTGATGAAATTACAAGTAGTTTACTATTCTGCCTTGTACAGTAGGCCTACTCTAAACTTGAATACATTTCTTTGTTCATGGATTGCGTACATGTCTTGTATTTATAATGGATTGAGCATTGGACATGACACCATCCTTTTAAGATCACCATTAGTGGTATTTTAACTTTCTAAATTTAATAAATAGCTTAGCTCTACTTATAGTGGATACACAACTTACAAACAAGAAGGGATAAAATGGGGAGAGTAATACATGAAGTGGGTGATACTTTCATCTTTTTCTATGCCATTATGAGGAATTAAATATTTCTCACCATCTACGCAACAAAAGCAAATTTCTAATGATAATAAAATTAATAGTGTAGAATAATTGTAGACAATTTTAAAAAAAATACAGTAAAAGACAGCTTTTACTGCAAGATATTTTAGGATCCCAGAATTTAATGAAAAATATGTTGATGTTTAGGTTGTGTTCAGGTACAGAATGGTTTAAAATAATACAAATGTTAAGTATTGTGTATTAAAATATTTGTGACGTTCTTTTCAATATCTACATTCTAAAAATAAACATTCTTCTGTGATTTTCTTTTCCATTTTTTAAAATTAGGTAGAATTATTTAAAATGTTAATTCGGTTTTAACTGTAAATTTGCTTTTGTTTATGTGTGTAGATGATGTGTAAGCACATTTTTGTATCACTGTATTTTACTTAAGATACCAAATCACTAAAAATTTAATAGGCCTACTTAACTATCATTACCTACTTATCAGGAAAAGGTGAAACAAACTATAATCATATTTATATGAATTCATTTTACAACAAGTCCAAACACAACTATACTAGACCAACACAGTTTGATCCATAAATTACACCAAAAGACAAATTATTAGCGAATGAAACAGTAGCAAGTCTAGCAGAAGGTTAGGTTTAGCTAGGTTTAAAAGTAACCTTAATATAGTTTATATATTATTCAGTCAGCCTTAAAGTATATTAATATTCGCCTTTCAGTAGATGAGTTTTGTCTTGTGTTTCTGTTTTCAGTTCCGTTCTATTACAGCCTTGTGCGAGTTTACTGGAGGTAAATTGTTAAATGAGTATTGAATGTTTTTGTTTGGATAAGAAAATTATAGGCTATTCATCCATTTTCAAGAAATTGTTTTGTTGTGAAACAAAGCAGTGTGGCCGCTGCACAAGATTATTGCACATTAACCAGCTCTATAATATATGTATCGCAAAGCTTATATTGTACAATTATAGAATTGTCGTTGATATATTTTGTTTCTGCATCACTAAGGTGAGAGGTTTTGAATTTTTCACTATAGAATAACAAAGTTTTTAAATAACTTTGAATCTATTATTGGATTACTGGCATTTTTATGAGTATAATGCTAGTACCATATCCTACATTTTGTGATTTTAAGGTTTTTATAGAAAAAAATTGCCAAAAAGGTACAGTGCCTAGGTTTAGTCCCAGATTTAATTGATCATAATAACTTATAAGGAAAGAATTAAAGATCCCACCCTCTTTGTGTAATATTTCAAAAAAGTGTATAAAGTCAAATCTGGTAAAATGTTAATATTTAATTTGAGAACATTTTATTTAAAAATATACAAAGGTTGAATCTGAAAATACCTATGTTAACAGCTAAAACTCAATAAATTTTAGTTTAAATAATAACAAAGATTGTCAAAATATGATAAAGCCTTCTTCAGTGGCAACAGTATTAGAGATGATAAATTACCAGTGGACATATTAGGCTACATTGAGGGGCCTACTGATAGTTCAGTTCGTAAAAGTGACATTTTGGACGGAATCGTATATAATGGTCGATATGTTGTTTCAAAACATAGGTTATAAAGTGACTGCAAGGGAAAAATTACTAAAAACTAGCACATTAAGCTACAAAACCCACCCCATTTTCCAATAATCGTGCCGTTGTATTTTTCTGATAAAGACACCAAATATTCTCCTGGCGTTTTCAATACAGCTTTAAATTTGGCTGCAGCTCCTCTGGCTATTGCCATTTTGCTTGGGTAATTGTTAACACAGATCAATTGAGATTGTTAATGAATAGTTTATTATCAGTGATGGTTTAAATAAATAAGCGTGGTTGCAACCACATAACGCATCACATTACATTTGGCTCTGTTGCAACAAGAAATATATTATTCTCTCTCTCCATGGAACAACCAACTAATCTATATATCATTTATCTATGCAACGGACGATGGACATGCTTTAGGTTAAAACACAGGCAAAAATACAAAGAGCTAGTAGTGATGCGATACCTACCGGCGAGGTGTGGAAACGACAATTAAATTAAAATATCAGCAATTTAAAATAATATAATACATTTACAGAATATATTTGAAAAGTGATAGTTTTACAATTAGGCTGGGTTTATAATAATGCATAACGCTAACAGATAGTGTGTGAGACGTTGAACTATTTTCAATACTAGAGTTTATAAACGATACATAATGTATAGTGCACAGTGCATAAAATTGATTTTACTTTAAGTTCTATACGTTTTGTGTAGTATAGATCATAATTAAACTCTAGACTATCTGCCAATGAGAATGCGAGGAGAGGCTATAGCCAATTAAACACCAGTGTACATAGAAACGAGAATTAACTTCTCTGTTAAGTATTAAATGTCATTTAGTAGTCATTGGTTCTTGTTTGTTACTGATACTAATACATTTTCTTAGTTTCAGAGTCAATGACTACGATTTTTTATTAATATTCAAAATAAAGGGTAAATATTACATTTTTTATTTTGTTACTGAACAATGGATCTACCATAGTAAGTGGCGGCTCGTAAAGCAAGGCCGTGGGGTGCCGCTTTCCCTGCAAAATAAAGCAAAAGAAGAAACCAAAAATATTTTGAAAGCAACACTAATTTTATCATAATATACATAATGAAAACCATAAATGAATAACATATGTTTCATTACATAACTTTCCCATTTTGTTGGGGAAATTAGTAAGACCGTAATCATATTAACCCGAGAGAGCAAGTGCACCTACTAGTAAAATTGCTGTAACAGATGCTCGCCGTTACCCTGTGGATGTGGGGTAGCTGGTCGCCCCACCAAAGTCCTGAATTTATCACAGGGTGATGCAATGAGAGCCTGACATCACTGCTGTTTTCTAAGCAGTCGTTTACTAAGTTTTGTAGACTCTGCTAGGGAGAGTCCCTACTACATGTAGTCAACAAATTTATCACGCAGATATGCGCTGGAGCCACTATATAAAATTGCCTATTGCGTTTAATATTAGACAAGAGAGCAGCTTTAGAACATGTATAAGAGTAAAAAACACAAACTAGATGGAATTTTCAATCCAGGATAATACAAACAGTCTTCAATAACAAATACGATACTCTGGAATGCTTTTAAAATATAAAGACAGGCGTTCCGAAAATAGATAACTCAGGAACGATAACATTGGCTGCTGGGTTTGTTACCTGGTGTTACGTTTGAGCAAGCCTGTTAACTCCATAAAGCCAAGGGATTAGTTCAAGAACTCGTGCTAGTGGCCAGTTGAAACTTTTTATGCTGTTTGACCTCACCCAAACAACATCTCCTGCCTTCAAATTTACTAACCTTTGTTTGGGGTGTTTCTTTTACAAGAGAAGTCCTAAATATTCTTGTCAAAATTGGGCTTGCTGATTTTCTCGTAACTATTAGAAATATTGGGATGAGACTCCTTTTAGCTGCCATGTAAAAGTCAGAAAACCTATCGCTTGAAGGTCTTGGAGGAGCATAAAGGGCTATGAGGAAACTAGGTCATCTGCATCTAAAGTAAGGTATGCTATAAGTCATGAACTAACAATTTCCTTACACTCACACAGCAATGTCAATATATTTTTTATAAGTCAGGCTCGTATTTATTATTAATCTTCTTAACAGCTGATATAAAATTCGAAATAGTCTATGACACCAACTATTCCACCATGTATAGTTGAATTTCCAGGAGATCCTCTTTGCAGTGCTGTTTCGTTTCACTTCCTCTCAATCTATATTCTTGAACAAATTGTTCACGCCAACAAAATTTGTCACATTATTATTATACATGACGATGGATCTTCCACGTAGAGCTATAAATCACAGAAAAGATTGGAAGAAACTTTCTGCGGATGAAGATGTAACCAGCTCCAAATGAACTGCTCTATATACGACCCATGTGAACAGACTAAGCCAGCTTTTGATGTTTCATTTGAGATAGATTGGACTAGCAAGGCCTACTTCACTAATCTCAAGCACAGCCGCATCCAAGTCGATTCTCAGGCAAAGGTGCTGTGATAGGCTTTAAACATTTTCCTTAGTGTCATCGACATTTTACACATTTAGAAATAATACATTTTACTGCCCTCCTGCCACTAAGAATCCAAAACCGTTCTCTCCACATAAAACGATCTTAATACCAGCATGGTAAGGTATAATATGTTCATCCCAAATCAGTCGCTGGACTATTGAATGAATGATGAATAAAATTATGATATAATATTTATCTGGTCTTAGTACAGCTTTTGCCCTCATTCTCAACATTCCATCGTCATCTTCATAAACAATAAGAGATTCAAGCCATTTATCATTCAAACCTTGAAACGGTTCAGTTTGAACATTTTTACTTCCGTTAGCAACAGTTCCTCAACATTTAGTTCTCCACCAAATCTAACTTCAGTAGCGGCCCTTCTGTTGGTATCATAGTAAATCAAGGCGCCCATGCAAAAAACCTTATGGTTTTCTCAAGTTTAGAGAAACGACGCAAGAAAATTACAGCAGAATATGCACCTTTAGATGCTTCACAAAACACATGGGTGATGCATTTTTCTTTACTTCTCAGCCAAAGAGGAATTTGTAGCTCCTCCAATCATAATAAGGCCTCTATCCATATAGAGATGGTTTTTTTCCAACTTTAGATCCTGTACCGTGGCTACAGACTGACCCGTCACCAATAACACTTTTCTACTTACCCTATTCACCAGAAAAGCCGAAGTCTCGTTCAAGATCAACAATCACGCCACTGAAAGACCTTGATGTACGTACTGCATGAAAACTGTGAATAGGAGGTCAGCCACGTCCTCACCTCTTCTTTGAACTAAGACATTCGTCCGAAGCGCGCATGCGTGTGAGTGCAGTTCTAAATAGATATCAGTGGCTCAGGCGTCCGTTGCTACCCCCCCACCGCCCGTTGCTATGCGAGTCTTAACTGCGCTGTGAAAGTGTTGCGCCTTGTGATTGGATGCTAATGACGACATGATGATGTAACTTTTCCCTACCTAGTTTCCCCGCTGGGAAGAATCGAATATAAGCTTGTGACCCATAATGAACATTACTCTTTGATGCTGGTTAGGAATAAAGATTACTTGGGCGCATTGTAGGCCCCTAGGATCGTCTTAAAACGTAAGCTATTGTTATTGACAGAAATTAATCGTCGACCATGAACATTGCGTATGTCAGGTCGAGGTTCGAAGCTTGGAGGAGTTTAGGTGGTTTAATGTAAATAAGGGAAATTGATCTTCGACCATGAACTTTGCATATTTCAGGTCATGGTTCGAAGCTTGGAGGAGTTTATGAGATTTAGTGTAAATAAGGGAAATTATTCTAGGACCATAAATATGGTATATTTAAGGTCAGGGTTTAAATCTTGGAGAAGTTTAGGAAATTCGTTTCTAAATAAGAGAAGTTTAACCTTGGCCATAAACATTGTAGATTCTAGGTCATGGTTTAAATCCCGGAGGATTTTAAGGAATGTATTGTAAAAGAAGGGGATTAGACTTTGACCATTATCTTTCTGTATTCAGGTCAGGGTTGGAATCATGGTCATAACAAGTCAATATATCTGTAGTTATTAAGTGTTAGGTTTTATTTATATTGTTTTAGTCTGATGACGTTATGTCACTTAGGTTTGTTTACTAGCTCATGGGATATATTAAGTTTTAGGATACTTATATTGTTACAGTCGGATGACTTTATGTCATATAGTTGTTTACTAGCTCATGGGAAATGTTAACGTTTAGATTATTTTTATTATTTACAGTCAGATGATTCCAATGTTATATGACATGACTACTATGTTCGAGACCTATTAAATGTCAGTTTCATGGGAAATATTAACCCACGGTTTCGAGAACTTTATATTCTTATGGGAAGATATATTATTTGTATACCTTTATAGTTTTTATTAGGGACAATTTCCCTGTTTATGTCAGACAATAATATCCTGTTTTGTATCTTTATTAATGAAGAGAATTACTTTATCATTCATATCTTATTATTGATATCTACCAAAGTTAGATATACGAAATTGTACAAGTTATTCAATGCTGAGTATTATCAAAATAAACGAGCCCTTGGGCTGTATTTGTAAACATTCGCTTGTTCTTGTCTGAACCCAGACTACCTTGTGGTTATGTCCATTAGACTTAGCCATAGCTTCTCTGGTAAGACAAGGCTGTTCTTGGGCTTGCTGAAGCAGGATGACATGGGCCCTCTGTGATTACCCTTTTTTTGTAATTTAAAACCTCGCTCTCTGTGGTGACTCGTTGGACTTAGGCCATTCGGCTAAGGGACGGTCCCCACAGAGGGTGTAATGGTTGAATCCAACTTACTGTTCCAAGCTAGCTTTTTATCACATTTGATGTGACTCGAAGAATCATTTTCGCTCGAATACTCACAGGAGTAACAACACCAATGGGATCAAACAAACGCTGTACTAGTGAAAGTAGTTGCCTTTTTGTCACATTTTAATCCTATTCCTTCTTAAAACATTTAAAGTTCAGCTGTAAAACATCTTCTTTACGATACCACATAAGTAAAAGTATGTTGGAGGCAGGTCCTTCATTTTCTGTATGTATCCACCAGCAGCCATCACAACTTTTGTTTCCGAAATGGATTATTCCAGTGCCTTATTTGTTTTGACACTCGTCCCCACATTGTCCACATCGAAACTTTTCTTCAATCGTCTGATGAAAAAATATTCTTTTCCTCGTATATTTTCCTGAATCTGTAAATGACGATTTTAATACTCCCCCCGCTACTCCCCCCTAAAGAAAATAATTACAATTCATTTCATAAACGACCCTGATATGTTGGAAAACTGTCATAATTTCACTGTTTATGTCCCAACACAGAAACCTTAAACCATCTGGATGTACCTTGATTTTCAGGAATGCTTGACGAAAATCTGTTGAAATCCCAAACTTATCGGAACCTAAGAAGTATGGCAGGAATTTTCTCAATCAAATTAAGCCCTTACCGACCTCGGTGGCGTACTGGTTTCGTGTTAAGCTAGACTGCCGAGAATGGGGAGATCGAGTTTCGAATCCTGGTCGGGTGAACTGGGATGGTTTTTCCTAAATGGTTTTCCGCTCTCCCTCCACGCAAATGCGGGTTAACTTCCTCTAAATTCAAACTTCCCAATTTCTAATCCATTAGCGTAATTAGTATTTAAGCGTACAACCCGAACGGGTAATAAGATGCGGTGCTAAATAAAACAAATTAAGCCCTTCATAAAGACATTCATTAAGTGATGGTACCCCTGTTTCCTTAGCCGACGCATCAAACACAGTTTGTATTCTCGTTTTTAGGCTCGACTCTTCACGACAGGTTGATGAGTCAACTAATGAGATGTATCACTGTGTACTGTGTACATCTGATAGTGACACTAGTGAGATTTATTTTATTATTCCTGCTCTCTGCCAGTCCCGCAGAACTTGATCATACTCTTCACACAGTATTTTGGATTTGATACCTTTAGCTCTACTGTGTCGATGCCTTCGTTACATATTAAGATTGCAGGCCAAGAAACAACAGTTATCCTGCCAGGGTAGGTTGACTTCATAATGCCAATCATCCTTTGCAAATAATTTTTTTTGAAAGTGTCTCATTATATCCTGTTGTATTTCAACCCTGCTTTTCTGTTCACTAGGTACGGTATTTCAAAATACCTCCAGACTCCACAGCTCTTCAATACAAGTATCCGTGATAAACAAACTAGTAACAACTGATGCTAAATTGGAGTAATATATGTTGTCGTTTTGTACCTTGCCCATTTGTGTCTAAAACAGTTTTGTTTTGACATCAGTCACTTCACAAGTCAAAATGTGCGTGTGACCAGAGAAAAGCGTCCCAATTGTGTTTGCACCTAACAAGACCTCAATACGACCCCTACGATCTTCATACCCGTTGCCTGCTTCTCATAGCTCTTGTAGATATGTGCCTTGAGGAAGTGTGTTGTAACTTGTAATAACATATTGCCCTATGGCTTCTAGAGTGCACTGAAACGAGTTAGTAAGCCCTCTAATATTTACTTGAAAACAATTATGGCAATGCTCTTTATTGATTCTACCTTCAAAATGAGATTGTCTTACTGTCTCTCTTTTAAGCACAATATAACCTGGCTTCGCGGTAGTTTGCAAAAGATGTGACCTTTAAGACCCTGTGTCTAACATTTCCCATCAATAACTTCTCCAAAAGGTTCTTTAAGCCTGACAGCGAGCGTCTATAATAGCACTTCAGAGGAGCTCACAGAACTATTGACAACATTTATACCACCAGAGGATCCTTGTATCTTCTCTATATTTATCAACGAAAAACACATAAAGGTGATATGACGTTTCCCACATACCACAAATTCTACCTATAGCCTACATTTATTTGCCTGATGGCCAACCTGGAGACAAATGAATCATTCCCATTTTGCCTTTAACACCCTCTATCTTTCATTGACATCTTTTGAGCAAGCATACACTCACTACTAGCATGAGATTTATTACAGAAAATACATAAATGATTAATCCTATCTGTTTTAACAAAGAGTACAGTAGTAGTAGTTATATTATCTTCCTCTTTAGTAAAACTTTTACCCCTAGGTTTGTGCTCTCGCTCTTGAATAGCAAAACCAGATATTGCCATGGAAACCATTTTATCAGCTTCTAGATTTTTTCTTATGAATTTTAATAGTTTCTCCAACCAGCCATGTGGTGTGGATTAATTTACTTTGTATCTGGATGCCCTCACTGCCCTCTCAGGTAAACTATTCTCTACTAGTGGGAACAAGAGTGGTGAATATTTTTCGATAGTTATTCCTAAGGTCTCAAGAGATCTTAAAGATGACTAACTGATCTTTTACTACCTGGATTGTAGGAGTCTTAAGAGCATTGTTGATAACTAACTTCAGTAGTTCCCTATTATAAACTTCTTCTAGAAGGTCTTCTTATTCAAAATGGCTTTTTAAACTTTCAATAACTTGTACTTCTGTTTGGTTGGAGGAATAATTTTGACCAAATCTCTTACCTTGGAATCTATTACAGTCACCTGCATTAAATATTAGGTTTTATCATGGTCATTCAGAACTGGATCTTCGTGGATTTTTCAAAACTGGTATAACTTACTTGGACAACCTTTACTTCCAATTTGTGTTCAAGACCCGAACTTTCCAATATATTATCTAACATCTTTTTATCCAAGCATCTTAAGTTTTCGGGCTTCTTTTCTGTCAACACCAATTGAGTTTCTACTTGATTTTTATCCACTTTTTCTGATTAATTTAAATCAGCCTCTATCTTGTTTACCACTATTGTAAACACGGACTGAAGTACATCTATTTCTTTACCCTATAAATAAAGCCATTATCATGTAACGGTCGCCAGATGTTTCGTTTCAGAATAAAATACCCGAATCATAGATACAACTCGAATGATTTATTAGCGAGAGAATAATATCGAAACAACTTAAAGAGAATAAAGATCTCAAGTCCTTTATATTACTGAAAATTACACAAATCCAACATTGAGTACAATATTAACAAAACAAAAACTGTTTTAAAATAACACATACCAAGAGAATAATAATACATAATTATATAACGTTTTCAAATATACATATGTATATATTTATTTCTTTTAGTGAAATTTATGAGGGGTGATCACCAGTGTTCTTATTGTATAAAAATGTATATTCTGATTAATTTTGAAGTATTCTATCTCACTCAATATGTAATCTGTAGTGCGATTGATGATCTACTGTATGCATTAAAAATATGATGTGTCCTATTAACCTATTGTACAAAATAATATTGTAACCAACAATATCAATAATTGATATTGTAGATTACAATATTACAATGTTATCTAAACTATATTTTCGAAATTGTGTAGTTGTAGCAATAATTAATATTATATATTTCACATATACCCTGACCAAACTATTTAATAATAATAGTAATAATAATAATAATAATAATAATAATAATAATAATAAGCAAAAACCCTTTTACTTTTACTCCTATACTGTCCACGCTCGTCAAAACAGCTCTTCACACCGAGCTGTGTAGATCACAGCACCATCGCTTTCACAGTAAATAGTACGAGTTGTCCAATATTAAAAAAGGTTTTGTCATTAGATGTATACGGTTAATAATAACTTATTTGGTTTTTCACTGCGTTGGACTAAACTATCGTCGTTTGGAGTTTGTGTTGATAATCAGGTAAGTTAATTAATTAAAACTTGCCTTTAAACTTGTGGTTTGATTTGTTAGTAAACATTCTTAAAGAATGAATCGAATTGTCTTCACGAGGTTTGATAAATTCGACTCGGCGTTAACGTATTACTCTCTACCACTACAACAATGAATATTTAAATATGTTACAATAATAGATAACAAAAGTAACTTTGAACTAAACAAAATATACGATGTGACATGTGAGATAACGTCACATTATTTCACCTTTAAGTTACAGATATAGCTATCTCATGTTTCAACAGTGTGTGATTTAAATTATGTTTATTGATAGCTATATCACACTTTTGACTATGTTAACTTGAATTTACAATTTGAAACCTAAGAATAAACGCTAGTATGTTGTATATGTGAGTTCACGATAAGTCATGTACTCATAAACACAAACCTTTCAATTAAATTAGGTTTATCAGCCTTTTAATCGCTACACTATATTAATAAATTAATGCATCACATTTTAGAATATATTTCATCGTATTTATCCTTAAAGAAGCATTACAAACAAAAAACTACGGTGCTATATCTATTTTACATTTTCGATAGCTACCTAAGCTAATATGCATTTTATAATATAATTATATTCTATACATAGCGACACAAGGTTTAAACACTGATATATATTCTGAAAATTGAAAAATGACGGCTGGACATGGGAATAGAACTTGGGACCGTTGGCTTAATTCGCTATTGCTTTAACAACTTAGCTATCCAGTAATCGTCCCGTGCCCATGGTCATTCTTCACTCATATTTTAAGGCAGAGTCCATGATGGACGTGCGGAAATAGTTGGCTACAAATGTGTGATTTTATTAAGATCATGAGCTATCAGATAACGCAGCCACCATTGACTCGGTAGTTGGCTTATTACTGCCACTTGTACAATTATTATAATTGTAAGGGATCGCATATTTTAATAATCAAATAGCCAAAGCTATTATTTATGATTATAGTCAGGATACTCCGTCTAGATATCATATTCTGAAAGTGATATATACATAGTTTTAAAGACTCCACTCTCGAATTACCAATAGTAAAAAAATATAGTGTCTTAAGACTATTCGTTAAAACTGCTTGGTTTATCTCGACTGGATGGTTACTGGACTCATGAGGATCACAAACAGTCCAGTTTATTTGGATCAGATTGAATAACTCGAATCTCGAGGGTTGTAGTATGAGGGAGCTAATCAAACCACTAAAATGCTCACAGCTACGAATGGATACATCCAAGGCCGTAGTTGAGACCGGTGGGGGTGGGGGGTAGTTTGGGGGTTCAAAAACCACAGAAATGTTATGAACAAAATATATATGGCTTTATTTATGGTTCAAACAATATCAAAATTAAGGTACAAGTACAAATTAGGGGCCTGTGTTACCATAAAAAGAACTTCTAGAGTCATTTAGTATTTAAAAAAAATTCCAGCCTTCAGCAGTTAAGCTGCCATAAAAAAAAGCTTCAAATAGCTTCTAGTGGTGTTTAATACTAAGTATTTTTTCTAGCCTTCGGCATTTAAGGGATCATGTTGCCAGAAAACAAAAACACTTCAGATAGCTTCTAGAGGTGTTTAATATTTAGAATGTGTCATAGTTTTCGGTAGTTAGGGGTTTATGTTGCCATAAAAAAAGCTTCTGATAGCTTCTAGAACTGTTTATCATTTATATTTTTTATAGCACACAACAGCCAAACCCCTCTTCCCCCTGAAATTATTGGCTGGCTACGGCCTTGGGTACACTCCGTCGAGATTGAAAGGTAGCAACTTCTAATTCTCTGAGCCCGCAAGGTATAATATTCCTCCACACATAACTGTAGGATAGTTTGCCTAGCTACGCCCAACGCCTAAATTAGAGAAGGCCTTAAGTCGTTAAATTATTTCTTGACTGTTGGGAAGGAGTGATGGGGGAGGGGTTATGTCTTTTAGCGATGCCAGAATGGTTTGATTTACTAAATTAATTTTACTTTATTGTTCTGATAATGATAAAATCAATAACTAATATTTACATACTAAGTTAATTAATTATGTTTGCTCTCATTAACATAAGGGCTGGTATTTTTTTTAGCTATTAAAAGTTTAACCACGTCAAACGTTATTTGGGCACTGTTGCCCACATTGATTGGTTTTACATGGTAACATAAAGCAAGTCTCCCCTTTTCCAGAATCTTCATTACTGTTTATAGCCAATTATAAATTTATTAATGATTAATTATTATATTCCACACATGTAACGTAAATAACATATTAACTCTAAGAGATTTTTACTTTATTTGTAAGAAGCTGCGTTTTAAAAAAAACTTATGTAATTTAAGGGTCCCAATCCTAATTTAAAATATTTTATATTATTTCCGGGTGGACAAAAAATAAATATTGATAAAATCTCATCCATTGGACATATTTTAGTCATAAAAGTGAATTTATTTGTTTCTTCAAAGTTATTATGACTGTGTATAACTTTGTGGGAGCATAGTTCAATTCCATACTTTATTTAATGTTACCATAGCGACTATAATATAACTATTAGTAAAACGCTTTAATAATTAATACTTTGATTAAGTAAAGGTGTGGTTTATTAAGATTTGCGTTAAAAATTATCATTTTATAATACATTTAAAGTATAATGTTAATTGTGATTATTTTGGTCAAATCTGTTTTTTTTATTACTAAATCAATTCTGGAAATCCAAACAATAAAACTGGTCATGTCGTAGGCAAGTAATAATACAATATCAGAGTGAGGAGGTTGAAATGATAATTGAAAAGCAAGGAAAATATTCTTTTGTTTTACGAGCTTAAAACCACTTTACATAATATCTCTGCTTTTTTAAGCTTTAGAATCTAAATATATTTAGGTAAAAATATATTATAGTTCTGTTCTATATTTAAGAATATCTGTCTATAGCTAAGGATACCTGGAATTTCACAAACTATTGCGGTGCATTTGTTTCTATTCATTGTAATGTCTCCTAGGAGAGGATTTCGCATACATACAGTCAGGGTTAGTTTTTCTTTTAAAGATACGGCCGGATTTATTCATCTCCTGAACCATTTAATCAATTGCGGTGTGGTTGTTACTTTTGTATTGGATCAATATCCAGGCAGGCTTTAGCATTATTTGTGTAAAATCAGGTGTTTCGGTGGGAGTCCCAGTGAAGGACCAGCCGAATGTTTGTATACATTTATGGAACAACACAATTACTGTGGGTAGTTTTTATTATTCGTTAGTGTATTTATCTAGGCATTTTTTAGTAGAGTTATTATAACTGGGTGTATTGGTGTTAGCCCCGGGTAAGTGCCAGCCGGATATTTGTATATATCTATGGAACCACTTAAATGATTTAAATGCAGTTTTTTTTGTAGAATATTTATTCAAGCCAGTTTTATCATGATCTAATCATGATTTGTGTTGTGAGTCTCGGTGAATGACCAGCCGGATATCTGTCAACAACTGATTCCGTAGTTAATTCTATTCTATAGAATATCAACCGCGAAAATTGTAGTATGATAGACCTAGGTTTTGGGGTTCGAATCTCTGTTAAAGTTTCGGATGGATGTTGTGTATATTTTATCTAGGATATTTATAGCCCCATAAGTGATTGCAGTGTAATTTTTTGTAACTAGGCTTACGTAGATTTTATATACAGGCAGGTTTTAACATTAATTTAATCAAGTGTTTTATTGTGAGTCCCTGAAATACTGACAGACCTAGCTATAATGGATTTTGTGGATCAGCCAGAAGGTGAAATTCCGTTCTTCCGTGAAGGAGATAGTAAAATCTATAGTGAACTATTAGGAGAATATTTATAAGTAACATAATCTTAAATATTTCAACCATATTTACTACTAATTACTGGTTGATAGTGATTAAAAAGATACTAATTTAATGTGGTGTAACCACATTTGCTTGGAGGGAAGTTGGGAAACATTTTAGGAAAACGTGTCTCAATATTCCCAGCCAGGACTAGAACCCTGTTTCATCAATCACTGAAAATGGACCATATAATAATTTTTCTGTCCGCATGAACACAGAAGCAGTATAATATATATAATTTACCGTATTTTCTAGAATATTAATTTTAATTTGTAATTTTGTTTAATATCTGATATTAAACATTTTATTTTGTGAGTGTTTCGAGCAGATATCACACTGGTCTATAATCTATTATTAACTCGGGGATTTTTTTTTAAGTTCGATCAATAATGTTTTTACCAAACTGAGATTATCAACAACTCTCAGACCCGCCCCGGTGGCGTAGTTAGCCAACGTGCTAGTTTACTGCTTAGCTCTACTGACAAGGTTGTGGAGATCGAGTTTCTAATATAGCTCGGGTGAACTCGGGTAGTTTTTCCTAAGTGGTTTTACACTCTCCCTCCACGAAAATGCGGGTTCCCTTCCTCTAACTTCAATCTTTCCAATTCCTAACCCATTAGATTAACTAGTACTTAGGCGTATTACCAAAACGGGTAGTAAATTTGTATCTTTTTAATCACTATCAACCAGTAATTAGTAGTAAATATGGTTGAAATATTTAAGATTATGTTACTTATAAATATTCTCCTATAGTTCACTCTAGATTTTACTATCCCCTTCACGGAAGAACGGAATTTCACCTTCTGGTTGATCCCTAAAATCTATTATAGCTAGGCCTGTCAGTATTTCCAGGGACTCACAACAAAACACCTGATTAAACTAATGTTAAAACCTGCCTGGATATAAAAACTACGTAAGCCTACTTGAAAAAAAATTACACTGCAATCGCTTATGTGGTTATAAATATGTAACCCCCCCTTTTATTTATATCACAAATAAAAGTCAGGTTGGTAACAAGAGAGTTTATTTAATTCTAATAAATACAATAATACAACTCGATGAGATAAGAGTGGGACAAGCCCAGAGATAGGCGCCGGCAAAACAAGGCCATAGTAAACAATAAACAATGAAATAATGGGGGACGACCCCAAGTAAAAGATGGCCGCCAATAGGACCCACAAACAATTAAATTGACCTTCACATAAACCCGCAATGTCTAATGATAATAAATAAATATAGGAACAATAACTCGCATACAAGCAATAAATACAAGACATAGACTATTCGCCATCGGCGGCTCCCCAATAACTTACGATAAAGAGAGAGTTCCCAAAAGGGGTAACCATCACTGCCATTCTAAGGCTCAAAAAATAGAACCAAGAGCCATTATACAGAAGCATCATAAAACAGAATAACCTAGCTATTAACAAAATGAATACACTAAAGGCCTGGGCTCGTGGCCCCAGGTTTGACCAACCAAGTTAGAACAAAGGATATTCGATCTCCCAATAATGTCAATAACTTGACCTTCCCACATGATTCTACCCAAGTACTCAAAAGGTACAAAATAATTAATGTCCCACACATCAAACATGGCGGTATTAATGGTTCAAAACAATCCGTGAAGCGGATGAGATACGTTAGCCTAAAAAGAAATATCCCTAAGTCCTAAACTGTGCTGCCATGACTTCTACAAAAATCGCAGTTCAGATATATAATAAATAAAGTTAAATCATGAATGATATCGGCTGAAACGTAATTTAGAATACATCGTTGCCCAAACAGAATTTTGATACAAGCAAATTAAATATAAATAGACACAAAGTGTCTCACCTAGAGAATGCGGAGAAATGTGCGTCATGGCTTTGGAGTCCTGCCATTATATACCCTAAGTCAGAGTCACGTGGTCTCACAGTGCGGGAAGCAAGACAGGAGTAAGGGAGAAGGGGGGTGCAGTGTTCTAGAATGCCCTCACATATTTTGGGCGAGATTTCAAACCTCGCGCCACCCGACTGGCCGTTGATTTCACTGCACTGTCACTGGCACGCAACGGATCTGCGCATGTCGATCGTCTCTTATTTTCTTTTCTGGGGTGGGGCAGATTTGAGGCGTAACTTGGAAAAAAGTTTCTCGTCTCAGTTGAAAACAGTCCTGGGCGCTGAAGAGATGTGTTTGTTTGGGCAGCCTTGCAGAACAGCCAAATGGAGACAGATGGTAAGTCCATGTAAACATATTCCTTCCATGTTGTGACTCGGTCACAAATATCCTAGATAAAATACACACAGCATCCATCCGAAACTTTAACAGGGATTCGGTGACCTGGTGGTCTAGGGGTAAGGTGTCGGACTTCTGTGCTGAGGGCCCGGGGTTCAATCCTCGGTCCCAGCACAAATTTATCTGATTACCAAACCCTTCCTTCGCCTCTGACAAGAGATCTTGTGTGTGTGGGGAATGCCAGGCCTCCAGCGTGGTTCGGATTCTATGTTAAACTGTTGGTCCTCCATTTCATCTCACAATAATCCTACCATTACACATTAGCGTAAGTGCGTATAACGCGAACGGGTAGTAAGTCGTGGTTCTAATAATAATAATAATAATAATAATAATAATAATAATAATAATTAGAACAGGGATTCGAACCTCAAAACCTAGGTCTATCATACTTCAATTTTCCTGGATGATATCCTACAAGATATAATTAATTACGGAATCAGTTGTTGACAAATATCCGGCTGGTCCTTCACCGAGACTCACAACATAAAACATGATTAAATCATGCTTAAACTTGCTTGAATAAATATTCTACAAAAAAAACCTACATTTAAAGCGGTTAAGTGGTTCCATAGCTATATACAAATATCCGGCTGGAACTTCACCGTGACTTACACCAATACACGCAATTATAATTACTATACTAAAAAAGGCCTGGATAAATACACTAACGAATAATGAAAACTACCCACAGTAATTGTGTTGTTCCATAAATGTATACAAACATTCGCCTGACCCTTCACCGGGACTCCCACCGAAACACCTGATTATACACAAATAATGCTAAAGCCTGCCTGGATATTGATCCAGTACAAAAGTAACAACCACACCGCAATTGGTTAAATGGTTCAGGAGATAAATAAATCCGGCCGTATCTTTAAAAGAAAATCAAACCCTGACTGTATGTATGCGAAATCCTCTCTTAGGAGACATCATGATGAATAGAAATAAATGCACCGCAATAGGTTGTGAAATTCCAGGTATCCTTGGCTATAGACAGATATTCTTAAATATATAACAGAACTATAATATATTTTTACCTAAATATATTTATATTCCAAACCTTAAAAAAGCAGAGATATTATGTAAAGTGGTTTTAAGCTCGTAAAACAAAACAATATTTATCCTTGCTTTTCAATTATCATTTAAACCTCCTCACTCTGATATTGTATTATTACTTGCCTACGACATGGCCAGTTTTATTGTTTGGATTTCCAGAATTGATTTAGTAAAAAACAGATTTGACTAAAATAATCACAGTTAACATTATACTTTAAATGTATTATAAAATGATAATAATCAACGCAAATCTTAATAAACCACACCTTTACTTAATCAAAGTATTAATTATTAAAGCGTTTTACTAATAGTTATATTATAGCCGCTATGGTAACATTAAATAAAGTATGGAATTGAACTATGAACCCACAAAGTTATATACAGTCATAATAACTTTGAAGAAACAAATAAATTCACTTTTATAACTAAAATATGTTCAATGGATTAGATTTTAACAATATTTACTTTTTGTCCACCTGGAAATAATATATAATATTTTAAATTAGGATTTGGACCCTTAAATTACAGAAGTTTTTTTATAATTTCAGCTTCTTACAAATAAAGTAAACATCTTTTAGAGTTAATATGTTATTTACGTTACATGTGTGGAATATAATAATTAATCATTAATAAATTTATAATTGGCTATAAACAGTAATGCAGACTCTGGAAAAGGGGAGACTTGCTTTATGTTACCATGTAAAACCAATCAATGTGGGCAACAGTGCCCAAATAACGTTTGACGTGGTTAAACTCTTAATAGCTAAAAGAAATACCAGCCCGTATGTTAATGAGGGCAAACATAATTAATTAACTTAGTATGTTAATATTAGTTATTGATTGTATCATTATCATAACAATAAAGTAAAATTAATTTATTAAATCAAACCATTCTGGCATCGCTAAAAGACATAACCCCTCCCCCATCACTCCTTCTCAACAGTCAAGAAATAATTTAACGACTTAAGGCCTTCTCTAATTTAGGTGTTGGGCGTAGCTAGGCAAACTATCCTACAGTTATGTGTGGAGGAATATTATACCTCGCGGGCTCAGAGAATTAGAAGTTGCTACCTTTCAATCTCGACGTAGTGTACATTCCCCATGCTAATATCTATACGAGCTACGTAATTATGTCATGCGCATGCGCATTAGTCCTTCAACTGGAACAAATTTTTCTAGCACACACATCGTGCTGCTAAGCTACATACAAGAACGTATTTTCAGCGCTCGCGCACAACACACACACAAAACACTAAAAAATCGATAATAACAATAAAAGAACGTGATTGCTTAGGATAATAAATAATCACATAAACTTAGATATAATAATTAATTGTTTAATTATAATAGTATATAATTGTAATCAAAATATTGGGTGTTCATGTGCACATAAGCAAATATACACAAACCACCATTGGTCCCTCGTGGGCAATGCTGAAAACTACAATATTTTATCATCTTTAGTATCTCTAAAAGGAAAACGATAGTTTCAACCAAACAAAAAGTTATAGTTGAATATAAATTAAATTCAGGACTCCTATGTAGTGTCTAGTAAAAGGTCGTCACATTCATTGAGTATATGAGCTACTTTCACAATGTTTCGCGAGCTACCAAGATTAGAGATTTTCTGTATCGTATATTGTGTATTGTAACCCGTACATATATTTTTCGATCACACCTTTGTTCAAGTTAGACTCATTAGCACTGGCGTGCCTAGACACTTCTATTAGAAGGGCCACCGGGATTTTACCATTCTCTATCTTTTACTCTCGCTCCACACCAGAAAGCTTATATTATTATTATTATTATTAAATCTATTTATCTGTGGCCTGTCGTGAAGTTTTGCCAGGGTGAGCAGCATTAGTTTAAACTGTTCCTGAGAATAGTTCACATCCTTCATTAGAACACTAATTTATCAGGTATGGAGAGGAATATATTGACACGTGAGCATACAGAGCAGATTCACTTACTCAGTGAATCATCAATTAGTCACCACCGTATCTGCCGAAAACTTAGACCTGGAATCTTGAAATTTGGCAGGAAGGTTCTTTTCAGGTCAGGTTATTACTTCGAATTTATTTACGTTGTGTAGACGACAAGTGACATTATGGCGACTGTGACAGGACGCAAGGATGAAGATAAAGAGTTGCTGTTGTTTAAAAGCAAAAGAGCTACCATTAGAACTTATTTCACGAAGCTTGTGAAAACTACACCAGATCTGTTTTCAGTTAATTGTGAGAAGGACTTAGTGGCCATTGAAACAAATCACCAGCTGTTGCAAGGAAAATCAGCTGAGCTTGCAAACCTAGATGAGCAAATATTGAATAGCCTGCTTGAAAGTGATGCATCGGAAAATGAATTGAGTGCCGAAATAGCTAGTGCAGATGAATACAAAGCTAATTGGGCAACTATGTGTATTAATTTTGGCAGATTTAAGGTGGTACATGATACCGATGCAGGGTCCGCAGCCCGTATTCAAGCCAATTATAGAAGTATAAATTGTTCAAAAAGTAAGTGCAAACTCCCCAAGATCGAATTTAAGAAATATGGGGGTGACATAACAGAATGGTTGAGTTTTTGGAGCCAATTAGCTAAAATTAATGAAAATGAGGATTTAGATGCAGCCGACAAATTCCAGTATTTGATTCAGGCCACTTTAACTGGTTCAAATGCTCGAGAAGTGGTCGAAAGTTTTCCTCAGACTCGAGAAAATTATCCTAAAGTAATACAAAGTTTGAGATCTCGTTTGGGACGCGACGATTTATTGGTTGAAGTTTATGTGCGGGAACTATTGAAGCTGACTCTTCAGAGTTTACCGGATGGGATGCTGTTATCGACTATGTATGACCATTTGGAAACTCAGCTGAGAGCACTCGAGACTTTGGGAGTCACCTCTGATAAGTATGCGACAATGTTATACCCGATGCTTGAATCTTGTTTGACGGAAGATTTACTCCGTGATTGACAACGTAGTGGTTCTTAAAGTCAAGGTGAGGGGCGGATGCAGAGCCTAATGGACTTTCTCCGGAGGGAAGTCGAACAAAAAGAGCACATCTGCCTTGCAGTAAAAGGTTTTATTATCAGCGGTGAAGAGGAAGTTGTGAAAGGTAAGAGGAGGAATATCCCCGGCTATGGAGAAACAAAGGTATATACAGCAGCCACATTAGTAGATACAAGAAATAAGTCTAGTTCAAATACTTCAATGTGTATATTTTGTAACCCATCACATTTTTCTGTAGATTGTTTTGAAGCCAGAAAATTGACCAGAGACGAGAAGCTTAAAATTACTGGGCAGAGTCGCTGTTGTTTTGTTTGTTTGAAAGGTGTACCCATTGCAAATAGATTTAAACTAAAGTGTTTGATCTGTGATGGTAAACGCAGTATTCTACTTTGTCCCAAACTAGAAACTAGCGTTCTTAAGTCTGGGGATAGGGACAATTTGAAGAAATACTTACCTGAAAGTACAAGGGTTCCTGTGGAGAATACATTGCCAAATAATTATTGCTCTGAAGTACTTCTTCAAACTCTTACTGTACAGTTAAAAAGGAAAAGGGCTAATCGAACTGTTCGAGCTCTGATAGACACAGTATCCCATAGATCATACATTCTGAAGGTAGTGGTAGGACAAATGAGATACACATCCATAAGGGAAGAACGTATTCTGCATAGTTTGTTTGGAGGAAGCCAATCAGGTGATGTTTCACACATTCGTTTTCAAATCCAGTTGGTAAACATCAAAAACCTTTATGTATGCGACTTTGAGTTCTTAATTATGACAAAATATGCTATTCTATGCCTTCCTCAGGAAAAGATTTGTGTCAGAGAAAACTCACAACTCTTGGGTGTAGAAATAAATGATGAGGGCAGACCGGTAGAAGTTTTGATAGGGGCTGAGTTTGCGGGAAAAATACTCATAGGTGAAAGAGTCGTTCTTAAATGTTGTTTGGTAACTGTGAACACCTATTTAGGATGGACGCTACTGGGCAGGGTTCCATGTAAGAAGTCACTTTCCCACACCATGACCATAACTTCTTTGTTTGCTAAAGGTATGCTCATTTACACACCCTGGGATCTTGATGTTCTGGGAATCTAGGACCCAGAGAAACGAAGGACAAAGGCTGAAAGAAAATTAGCAACATTAGAACATTTTAAACAAACTGTCAAATGGGATGTGGATTGTCATTACATGGTTGAACTTCCATGGGTAGATGGACACCTCCCTCTCCCTTCAAACTTCACAATAGCGCAGAAGTGTCTGTAAGCAACGTTCCGGAAACTGAAATCTCTTGAATTAGAAATAGCCTACACAGAAGTGTTTGAAGAGTGGAAGAAAGAGGGAATCATAGAAGAAGTGGTTAATGCTAAGTGTAATGAGGGACATTATATTCCCCGCTGACCAGTGATTAAGGAATAGGGTACCAAGAAGATTCGTCCCGTGTTTGATGCTTCAGTAAAGATCAATTTCTGTCCTTCGTTGAATGATTGCTTAGAGGAAGGGCCGAACTTGATTGAGCGTATTCCGTCTCCCTTCCTTCGCTTCAGACTGGGAGCTATTGGTGTTATTGCAGATATAAAGAAAGCTTTCTTGCAAATTTGACTTTGTGAACTAGATCGAGATTTCGTATGGTTCTTGTGGGAAACACAAAATGGGGAAAACTTAGTCCTAAGACATGCACGTGTGGTTTCAATGTTTCACCCAGTTCTTTCTGTTAGGAGCGGTCATTGAACACCATCTAGACTAGGTCTTGAGAGATTGTGAAAAGAATGGTTTTGGGACTAGCATATACTCCCAGAAAACGATTAAAAATTGCAGAAGGTTTTATTATGTAAACAATTGTGTCTCGAGTATAAATGAGGTGAGCGAGCTACATCAGATTATGACAGAATGAACTGCTTTGTTGCTTGAAGCAAAATTTGAGCTGGGAGGATGGGAATATTCTAGCTCTGAAGTTGACAATAGTGAAGTGTCTCCTATTTTAGGTCTGCATTGGAGGTGTGGAACTGATATTTTGGCCATCAATTCAACCTTTATTCCTCTAATTGATTTTCAGAGTGTAACTAAGAGAAAAATGTTGTTTGTTGCTCAAAAATTGTATGACCCAATTGGTTTCATAGCTCCTGTAACATTGATTCCGAAACTGTTGATTCATTATATGTGCGCCTCTAAGTTGGGCTGGGATGAATAAGTTCCTACAAAAGAAAAGGAGAGGTTTGTAAAATGGACTAAGGGACTTCAATGTCTAAACAAAATTGAAATTCCCAGAAGAACGCGAAGCATAATCTTCACACGTTCTGCGATTCCAGTCAAGATACATATGGTACTGTTGTGTATTTGAGATCGGAGACTAAACTTTGCATTAAAGTTCAACTTGTTCAGGCTAAGGCCAGGTTAGCACCTATCAAGAAGACCACTATACCACGTTTGGAGTTCTTAGGCACTACTATTGGGGCTAGACTGTTTTCCTCCATAGTGGAATATTTAGATTTGATTGCGTCACACTTCTGTTTCTGGAGTGATTCAAGTACGGTTTTGGCGTGGATATAAAGAGAGGAGCAGTTGGATACGTTTGTACGTAATAGGGCTCAATAGATTAAACGATTGACTGCAAAAGAAGACTGGCGTCACGTTCCAGGTCCACTTAACCCAGCAGATCTAACCAGTCGAGGATGCTCTGCTAAAAAATTGATGCAGGTGAGATGGTGGGAGGGGGCTGAATGGCTAAAGCTGCCTCCAGATCAATGGCCTATGGAAGTGGTTTCTGCTGGTGAAGAAGTTGTCTACCAGGAAAAAAGAAAAGGTGTGTTTATGACTCTACCAAATGTGAACCCCGATGGTGAGTGTTATTACCGATTCTTCTCTCAGTACCACAAAAATCTCCGTATTGTGGGATGGGTGTTCAGATTAATTTGTAATTTCAGAAAGCAATTTATGGCAAGGGGAGATCTTAGTGCCATTGAAGTGGATGAGGCTGAAGTCCTTGTCATTGGATTTATTCAGAAAGAATCTTTTAAAGACTCTAAATATGAGCCTGTCAAGTCATTGAATTTATTTGTGGACGCCAAAGATGTTCTACGCCTGAAAACACGAATACCGGAACAGGAGGATGTGTCAGATTTCAGATATCCATCCTTATTGCCTTCTGATCATCCAGTGGTCACCAGATTGATTCATGAGACACATGTCAAGGCAAACCAGTGGGAGTGCAAGGTCTTTTGAGCTTACTTAGAGAGAGGTTCTGGATGGCAAAGGGTAGGAGAACCGTTCGTTCTGTTGTTATGAAGTGCAGTGTGTGCAAACGATTTGCAGGCACACATTTTTATCGGTCTGTGCCACCATTACCTGAAGACAGAGTACGTGACACCGTAGTGTTTGAAGTCACAGGAGTGGATCTGGCGGGTCCACTTTACCTACTATATGGAAGAAAAGCCTGGACATACCTTTTTATATGTACAGTGTATCGTGCTGTTCACCTGGAACTAGTATCTGCATTGTCTTCGGATGCCTTCATACAAGCTCTAAGGAGATTCGTGGCTCAACGTGGAATACCGTCTGTCATATACAGTGATAACGGGACTAATTTTGTAGGTACAGCTAATTCTTTTTCACAATTGGACTGAGAGAAGATTATTGCATTCAGCTCAGCACAACGAATTGTTTGGAAATTCAATTCTCCTGCTGTTCCATGGTGGGGCGGTTGGTGGGAGCGCCCTATTGGTATAATGAAATCCTTGCTTTTGAGAATACTTGGAAGAGCCCGGCTGACTTTTGAGGAACTGACAACTGTGCTATGTGACTGTGAAGATATAATGAATTCACGACATTTTACCTATCAATCAGATGATCCTGACAGCCTGACTCCATTGACACCGGCTTTATTCCTTCAGGACCTCAAAGAATTAGGAGTGTCTGATTGTGATCAATTTGGGACAACTTATCTGAAGAAGAGGTCAAGGTACTTGCAAAAACTGCGTGAAGCTTTGTGGAAGAGGTTCCGCAGTGTGTATCTGGGTCAGCTAGCTGAAAACTCAAAGAGCAAAAAGGAATATCCTTTAAAGGTTGAGGAAGTGGTTCTCATCGGGAGTGACAACCTCAAACGGCTGGACTGGACCTTAGCTGTAGTAGAAGAGTTGTATGCTGGACGTGAGGGAGTTCATAGACTGGTTCGGCTGAGAACAGGTACTGGCACTGTCATGAGGCCTATTCATCGACTGTATAGTCTTGAGGCAACAGAACCAAGCTCAAGGCTTAATGGTACACCCTATAGTTTGTCGAATGTACCGACATATACATCTTTAGAAGAGGGAGATCAAAAACCTTCAAAATATACTTTTTAGGACAAACGGACCAGAAAGGGTAGAAAGCTTAATACTCCAGAAAGATATTTAACACAGGGAAATTATTACGTTTTGTGTTTAGGGATTAAATAAGAATGACTCAAATACTTTAAACTTCGTCAAAGTGATATTGTCTATGAACATTTCTTAATATGGGTTCTTGTTTTGAGTTAGAAACTCAAGGTGGGAGAATGTCATATTGTTTGAATAGATGGACTTGTTATTGTTTCAAAACATGGCTTCTTATAAGTCTATGCCTTTAATAATGTTTATCTATGATTTTTTATTAAATTGTATGTTCTTTGTCTTTTGTTTTATTAATTGCCGGCATTTTTGTGGCTCCGCTAAAAATGACAAATTAAATAAGGTTTATGCACAACGCTTCCTTATCTGTACTTAAATATTACGTCAAATTTATTTACGTCTGGCAGACGATAAGTGACATCTACATTTCATATAATTTGTAATATAGTTTTGAGGCCATGGAGAGTAAACAAGAAGAGTTTGATGGACTTGGAGAGTAAACAAGAAGAGTTTGGTGGCGATGGAGAGCAAACAAGAAGAGTTTGATGGCCTTGGAGAGTAAACAAGAAAAGTTTGGTGGCCATGGAGAGTAAACAAGAAGTCTTGGTGGCCATGGAGAGTAAACAAGATGTGTTTGGTTTCCATGGAGAATAAACAAGAAGAGTTTGGTGGCCATGGAGAATAAACAAGAAGTCTTGGTGGCGATGGAGAATAAACAAGAAGAGTTTGGTGGCGATGGAGAGCAAACAAGAAGTCTTGGTGGCCATGGAGAGTAAACAAGAAAAGTTTGGTGGCCATGGAGAGTAAACAAGAAAAGTTAGGTTGCCATGGAGAATAAACAAGAAGAGTTTGGTGGCCATGGAGAATAAACAAGAAGAGTTTGGTGGCCATGGAGAATAAACAAGAAGAGTTTGGTTGCCATGGAGAATAAACAAGAAGAGTTTGGTTGCCATGGAGAATAAACAAGAAGAGTTTGGTTGCCATGGAGAATAAACAAGAAGAGTTTGGTGGCCTTGGAGAGTAAACAAGAAGAGTTTGGTTGCCATGGAGAATAAACAAGAAGAGTTTGGTTGCCATGGAGAATAAACAAGAAGAGTTTGGTGGCCATGGAGAATAAACAAGAAGAGTTTGGTGGCCATGGAGAATAAACAAGAAGAGTTTGGTTGCCATGGAGAATAAACAAGAAGAGTTTGGTTGCCATGGAGAATAAACAAGAAGAGTTTGGTGTCCATGGAGAGTAAACAAGAAGAGTTTGGTTTCCATGGAGAGTAATCAAGAAGAGTTTGGTGGCCATGGAGAGTAAACAAGAAGAGTTTGGTTGCCATGGAGAATAAACAAGAAGAGTTTGGTTGCCATGGAGAATAAACAAGAAGAGTTTGGTGTCCATGGAGAGTAAACAAGAAGAGTTTGGTTTCCATGGAGAGTAATCAAGAAGAGTTTGGTGGCGATGGAGAGTAAACATGAAGAGTTTGGTTGCCATGGAGAATAAACAAGAAGAGTTTGGTGGCCATGGAGAATAAACAAGAAGAGTTTGGTGGCCATGGAGAATAAACAAGAAGAGTTTGGTTGCCATGGAGAATAAACAAGAAGAGTTTGGTTGCCATGGAGAATAAACAAGAAGAGTTTGGTGTCCATGGAGAGTAAACAAGAAGAGTTTAGTTTCCATGGAGAGTAATCAAGAAGAGTTTGGTGGCGATGGAGAGTAAACATGAAGAGTTTGGTTGCCATGGAGAATAAACAACAAGAGTTTGGTGGCCATGGAGAATAAACAAGAAGAGTTTGGTGGCCATGGAGAATAAACAAGAAGAGTTTGGTTGCCATGGAGAATAAACAAGAAGAGTTTGGTTGCCATGGAGAATAAACAAGAAGAGTTTGGTGTCCATGGAGAGTAAACAAGAAGAGTTTGGTTTCCATGGAGAGTAATCAAGAAGAGTTTGGTGGCGATGGAGAGTAAACATGAAGAGTTTGGTTGCCATGGAGAATAAACAAGAAGAGTTTGGTGGCCATGGAGAATAAACAAGAAGAGTTTGGTGGCCATGGAGAATAAACAAGAAGAGTTTGGTTGCCATGGAGAATAAACAAGAAGAGTTTGGTTGCCATGGAGAATAAACAAGAAGAGTTTGGTGTCCATGGAGAGTAAACAAGAAGAGTTTGGTTTCCATGGAGAGTAATCAAGAAGAGTTTGGTGGCCATGGAGAGTAAACATGAAGAGTTTGGTTGCCATGGAGAATAAACAAGAAGAGTTTGGTGGCCATGGAGAATAAACAAGAAGAGTTTGGTGGCCATGGAGAATAAACAAGAAGAGTTTGGTTGCCATGGAGAATAAACAAGAAGAGTTTGGTTGCCATGGAGAATAAACAAGAAGAGTTTGGTGTCCATGGAGAGTAAACAAGAAGAGTTTGGTTTCCATGGAGAGTAATCAAGAAGAGTTTGGTGGCGATGGAGAGTAAACATGAAGAGTTTGGTTGCCATGGAGAATAAACAAGAAGAGTTTGGTTGCCATGGAGAATAAACAAGAAGAGTTTGGTTGCCATGGAGAATAAACAAGAAGAGTTTGGTGGCGATGGAGAGCAAACAAGAAGAGTTTGATGGCCTTGGAGAGTAAACAAGAAAAATTTTGTGGCCATGGAGAGTAAACAAGAAGTCTTGGTGGCCATGGAGAGTAAACAAGATGTGTTTGGTGGCCATGGAGAGTAAACAAGAAGAGTTTGGTTTCCATGGAGAATAAACAAGAAGAGTTTAGTTGCCATGGAGAATAAACAAGAAGAGTTTGGTTGCCATGGAAAATAAACAAGAAGAGTTTTGTGTCTCTGGAGAGTAAACAAGAAAAGTTTTGTTGCCATGGAGAATAAACAAGAAGAGTTTTGTGTCTCTGGAGAGTAAACAAGAAGAGTTTGGTGGCCTTTGAGAGTAAACAAGAAGAGTTTGGTGGTCATGGAAAGTAAATAAGAAGAGTTTGGTGTCCATGGAGAATAAACAAGAAGAGTTTGGTGGCCTTTGAGAGTAAACAAGAAGAGTTTGGTGGTCATGGAAAGTAAATAAGAAGAGTTTGGTGTCCATGGAGAGTAAACAAGAAGAGCTTTGTTGCCATTGGGAGTAAATAAGAAGAGTTTGGTGTCCATGGAGAGTAAACAAGAAGAGCTTTGTTGGCCATGGAGAGTAAACAAGAAGAGTTTGTTATCCATAAAAAAAACTCTTCTTCTTATGTCACCATGATGTATTGATTTGTTAAATGTTGTGACTTATTTCAAATACATAACTTTTAGGTATGAATACTTTTTTACCTATTGACCTTTTTAGCCTTCATATACTACAGCCTTTATACCATATACCTTTCATACCCTTTTAACAACTTTCTTTAAACTTTTTAATTCCAAAATCAACATACTCAATCAGTACGCATACGTCAAACCCAAATACAGTAGCCCCATGGTTCCTTTGGTTCTGACTGACAGCTCAGAGCTGACAGACCAAATTATGTATCCCTACGCCGAACCATATGATCTGCAAAAACATGTGTTTAGCAACTGTCAGAAGTCAGCTGTGAGCTTTCAGTCAGCACCAAAGAAGCCACGGGGCTACTGTATATACCTAAATGTTGACTGTCAGAAGTCAGCTGTGAGCTTTCAGTCAGCACCAAAGAAGCCACGGGGCTACTGTATATACCTAAATGTTGACTGTCAGAAGTCAGCTGTGAGCTGTCAGTCAGCACCAAAGAAGCCACGGGGCTACTGTAGCTCAATAGGCGCATGCGCCTACAAAGTGAAATAAATGTGCTTTGGTCGTTCTCGTTTTGTATGGACTTGTTTCACTATACAAAGTAATTATTAGAAAACATCCATTTTGACCATAATCTAAAATATCTTTTTATCCGCTGGAAAACTAAACTGATTGCTAATTAATCAGGTGTTACAAGTTTACGAGGGGTGAGGGATGTGACTGCTTAGTCTGAATCTCAAACACGAAAGGACGGTGGTTTGGTGAGCTGTGAGCTGATAGATACCCTTCCTCGAGTCGTGTTGGCGGGTCTAGTAGCTAGCCTTCCTACAGATATCGGATAACTGGTTTGTGGTTTGAAACAAGAGGTGTCCTTCAAGAGTCCTTCTAAGAGCAAGAGTCGGGTTATTCCACGCTTCGCTTCTGATTACAACTCTCGTTCGGTACAGAACTAACTAGCCTAACGATAACAAAGTAACAGTAATATGTTTAATAGAAAGCACTTGTTCTCGGCTGGAGGTAGGCCTAGAATTATTTATAAAAGTACTCACTCCCGAATGCACTTCATTGGTATTAAGGTGGGGGTGTAGGGGACACGGGAAAAGGTAAGGGTTTTTGCAGTTATCATAGCAAAACATCTTTGGTCAAAAAAAATCAAATATGGCTTCAGTACAAATACAGAGTTTAATTTTCTCCGCACATTGATATCAACAGTTGTTGAATATCTATCAAAGGCGACCCGGAATATAACGACAACTTTTTTTTCTTAATTTATAAAGTTTGTCATCAAATGCCGCTATGCCATGACAACTGTTGAGGTCACCGTGGGAAGAAAACTAAACTAGGTTTCTACTGGACCAATATTAGATTTACTTTGGTCAAACAAATGTTTTGCCTTAAAACTGCAAAAACCCTTACCTTGTTCGCGTTATTACATCCCCACCTTAAACCACGGCACCTTGAAGTACCCAGAATAAACTATATGTCAGTGGGTGGGTTGTATTATTTTGAATCATTATTAAATTCGTAAAATTATCTCTTAAGAAGGTATTCGTTAAATTTGCAAACACACAAACTACCCAGATACAGGCAGAGCGAGGTTTGCGCAAGCGTTGTTGGCCTCAAGACAAGAGTTTGATGGGAATACGCCCCTAAAATATCTGACACCAACTAATATACACCCTTTAAAGAAATATAAAAAAATAAAATTTAATTTTGCATAAAGGTGAAAGTAAGGCCTTTAAGAAAAGCCTCTTTCATTTGTGGTATCTTAGCTACAAGAATGCCAAAGCGTAAGTTCTACAACTACCCGACTATGATTATAGTGCAACCTGCAGTCTAATGTAAGCGCAGTCATGGCACCATCTTATCCTTGTCCATCCATGGCTCACGGCTGAATATAAATTGAAACGGATTTGACCCACTTGTTGGAGTGGATAGATAGTAGTTGTTTGGCTCGACGCGCCAATACATTACCATAGGTAAACAAAAACTCTTCAACTGTGAAAGTGTGTTAGCGGGTTTTGAAACATTTATAACCAACCATAAGTGTCATTAACCGGGGCTACCAGGGCGGAAAATCCCCCTCCACCCCAATCTGATATAGTATATAATCTTAGAACCATAAAATAAACAATAACTTTTGGTTCAAATAATTAATGCTGTTAAATTATAGCGTGTGTTATTCAGTTAGAACAAGATTATATGTGTATAAACCGAACGGGTAGTAAGACGCGGTGCTAAAAAACAAAATAAAGCCACAGGATTATTTTTATTTTCTAATTCAAGGTTAAAATGGGTTTGTTATGTATATAGAACGATTAAAAATGCTTAAGTTTCGAAATTATTTTAATATTTCGACATTTCCAATTCTTATTTGCTCCTAAATACAATATAAAATCTATTTCCTTAAAATAATTTGGCGAGAGTTTAGTTTAACTATACCGATTACTGCATTCATATATTTAGGTATTTGACATTAACTTTTTAAATTATTATTATTAGCACGGCGTCTTACTACCCGTTCGGGTTGTACGCACTTACGCTAATGTGTAATGGTAGGGTGATTGTGATATGAAATGGAGGACCTACAGTTTAACGTGGAATCCGAACCACTGTGGAGACCTGGCATTCCACACATTCACAAGATGTCTTGTCAGAGGTGAAGGAAGGGTTTGGTAATCAGATAAATCTGTGCCGGGACCGAGGATTGAACCCCGGACCCCAGCTCAGAAGTCCGACACCTTACCCCTAGACCACCACGTCACCAAACTGTTTAAACAAACAACTCTCTGAATACATGGCTTACAAGCTAACACATTTAATTGTGCAAACCCAACTTTGTGCGCCACTTTTAACTAACTGACCGAGTAATCCGCGTAGTTACGATAATGGGGTAGGGATGATGAATGTCTAATTTAGAGGGGGGTATCCGCATTTGCTTGGAGAAAGCGTGGGAAGTCATTCAAAGGGGGGAAAATCTCAGCTCAGTTAATTGAATCTCGACCTCTCCGTCACTGGCAAGCCAGACTAAGCGACCTTTACACCTTAGTCTGCGTGCCCACTGATGTGGGATACTGAGTAGCAAAACGTACTTATACGTAAATATTGTTATTTTTGTAGATTAGGGTGACGTTCCCTACTCACGCACCTCTGGGCCAAAAATATACCAATGAACAGGAACTTCATTCAAAAATGTTTTTATTGTAGCCCTAATAAAAAAAATTGATAAATTTTCACAGTAAGTAAACAAATAGCCGAAGAAGATCCTATAAAACAGGATTTAAAATAATATACAGTAGTTACAGTATATAATATAAACCTAAGTATAAATAATTCGTACGCGAGGAACTCAAATTGAATATATAAAAATAATATTCACATTCTAATTATATTTTTCTGCTGAATGATTTTTTTCTTCAAAAAATCATCAATACTTTTTATTTGGTTTTTTGAACTCTGCAAGATTGCACTAAGCTACGTCTTGTTATAATCATTGTTGTTGTTGTTTGGCGCTTAGTTGGGATTTTTCTGAGATTCACAAATTATTAATTATTATGGGAAAAATTCGTTGTGTGTGTGCATTTGCTCCTGACGAGTGAGTCAGATAACTGAGGGTCCCACGTCTGTTAGGGGCAGCTCTTAAACAGCCTGATTAAGATATTGTAGGCCCTAATATGTCTACATTATGTTTATAAAACAATATAATAGTAATATATGTAGTATATATATAAGTATGTTTACAACTACACATAATATTTAGTACTTCTCAATTAAATATAAAACTTAAACTTGAGGAAAATATAGAGAAACAACTTAAGAGGCGCACACATTTCTCAAACTTGAAAAATGATAACAAAATAAAAACGTGTTTTATTTAATCATTTTAGCTATTTGACGTATTATTTGCATTTCAAAATCAAGGAGAGACTAGAATATAAACTCCGATCTCAAATACAAAGAAAAGTGGAAGATTTTAACACCGTGGCTTGTTTTTATTGTTTGGTTGATTTTTATTCATATTAGTTAGAAAAAAGTTTTTTTTGGTCAGTGAGAATTTTACAGGTATCGTTAAACATATTTATTTTATTTGAGCTCACATTTACATAGCTATATAATTTGTATTCATCCAAACCTACTACTACTCTAATTAAAAGACAGCTCACACTGTAGAGTAACCAATGACATTACCTTATAAATAAAACTAATGCTTGTTTGTTAGTTTGTAAGTGTATAGCAATAAACATGGCCTAGCAGCGACCACATTTTGTGTACGTCTAATTTACATAACAATGTTAACAGGTTCGTATCAAGGGAATGTTTGTTTCTTACCAAAAATAGCTTTGGCCCCGGTAGACCCTGACATCCCTTTTAATTTGAGATGGAGACAGTTCCCAGTTAAACTATCGTTCTCAACCTCACATCTTGGATAGGGTTGGAGTCTATCCGCCCAAGTCAGTCTTGAGACATGGCTAACTGTATTGTACGTGACTTCTTACAGGGTGCAAAGTTCACCAGACGTAAGGGTTGAAGTCGTTGAAGGATCAAACCAGGGACACTGATATCGAAAAACATAGTAGGTATGTAATGAAATATTGTAATTCATTTACTAAAAACAAAATTAATTTAGTTAAATTAACTAGCACGTTAGCCATTCTTACTTAATATAAATTAAGTAACAGGAATATAATTTTATAACAATCCAGCCCAACCTAAAAAACCTAACCATTCATCCATATACATATTATTGAAGGTTTGGATTTATTAGGTTGGGTAGTATTGTCCTTAGCCTGTCATAGACAGACCTAAAACTAGTTTATAATAATAATAATAATAATAATAAATATAGTAGGTGGAAAGGGGGGATGTGTGTGTGCATTTCTCAAGCACAGTATTACAATTAATAACAACAAAATAATACTCCTTTTCTCAAACCCAATACATCATTTCATTCCAAGAGACGCCCTTTGTTCTCCGATAGTATTTGAATGTACCAAAAACCACCTGTTATCTGAAATATTGACAAGGCAAGTGTTACATTAAAAAATATACATAATGCCTCTTTTAGGTTTTACCAATGGTTTCTTACTATTGGATTGGCCAGCCAGTGCCCTGAAAAAGGTTCTAGAATCTCCCATTCGCGCTGCATATACTGCCCACTACAATTTACGAAACTTTATAATCTTAATTCCTAACAATGTCTTATAATGAGTACAGAATATGTAACTGATTATTATGTAACCTCCTACACTCCCCAGTAGACTAGTCCCATTCTAGACATTGCTCTGAGTTTCTATACACTAAATATTTTACCTCCACCCTCATTCTTCTATGGCAGAAAACCTAACAAACTGTTTTAAAGAAAACTTTCTAAAGTGTACATCCTTTTTTGTTTGCAGCCATAGAATTGAATTGGTTGTTATGACACGCCTTTTATTTCCAATAGTTTTTAATCATATAAATAAAGATTATAATTGTGAAAATTTTCCCCCTTGAGGTCATGGGTGAATATTTACGTTTCATGTACCCCCCGAAGTGAAATAAACTGGTCTTCCAATTCAGTGTGCCCCCATTTCTCCATGTTTTTACCTGGACCTGGGGCCACAACCGATCCGGTAGGGTGAAATTTGTTCAAACTTGATACTTAAGTCTTAAAAGGTCACATCTAGCGGATTTTTTTTCTATTTAGATCATATCCCCTAAGTTGAAGGTAGTTTTGTTGAAAATTCGAATTTTTTTCGAAAATGCTTTAACAGTTTTGTTTGAAATGTACATTTAGGAAGTGTATAGCATGAAGAATAACACTGTAAAGTGGTTTTGGGGGGAAACCTAAGTTATTAGTATTGTGCTGTTGGCAGCGTAAAGCCACTCCTGTGCTGTGGTGATCTCTCATAATAGCCGACACCACTGATCACACATCCACGCTGACTCCTTACAGTTATGAAGGAAGGATGAAACTCGGCACGGGATGAACCCCTCAGTGGTAGAGCTAAGGTTCTCGGGGTTATCCACGTGTTCAAGTGTCATTGATCAATTTACGAATATGATAACTTACGGTTAAAATGTTTTAGATGGAGTTACCAGACCTGACCATTCCGAAGAATGCTCCAGAACAACTCAACTATAAGGAAAGATATGGAGAAAAAGTGTTATTTATCACTATTGCTATCATTATCATACAGCAGTCTATAAAATACTTCATCCCTATGGCATGGCCAATGCTTATGGAGGTTAGTACAGCAGTCTATAGAATACCTCGTCCCTTTGGCATGGCCAATGCTTATGGAGGTTAGTACAGCAGTCTATAGAATACCTCTTCCCTTTGGCATGGCCAATGCTTATGGAGGTTAGTACAGCAGTTTATAGAATACTCCATCCCCATTTCACGGCCAATGCTGATGGAGGTTAGTACAGCAGTCTATAGAATACCTCTTCCCTTTGGCATGGCCAATGCTTATGGAGGTTAGTACAGCAGTTTATAGAATACTCCATCCCCATTTCACGGCCAATGCTGATGGAGGTTAGTACAGCAGTCTATAGAATACCTCGTCCATTTGGCATGGCCAATGCTTATGGAGGTTAGTACAGCAGTCTATAGAATACTCCATCCCCATGTCACGGCCAATGCTGATGGAGGTTAGTACAGCAGTCTATAGAATACCTCGTCCCTTTGGTCATGGCCAATGCTAATGGAGGTTAGTACAGCAGTCTATAGAATACCTCGTCCCTTTGGCATGGCCAATGCTAATGGAGGTTAGTACGACAGTCTATAGAATACCTCGTCCCTTTGGCATGGCCAATGCTAATGGAGGTTAGTACAGCAGTCTATAGAATACCTCGTCCATTTGGCATGGCCAATGCTTATGGAGGTTAGTACAGCAGTCTATAGAATACTCCATCCCCATGTCACGGCCAATGCTGATGGAGGTTAGTACAGCAGTCTATAGAATACCTCGTCCCTATGGCATGGCCAATGCTGATGGAGGTTAGTACAGCAGTCTATAGAATACTCCATCTTCATGTCACGGCCAATATTGATGGAGGTTAGTACAGCAGTGCGCTTTAGAGTTAGATCCCAATGTTGAGGTTCTAGGTTTATATTTACTTTTTCAAGAATTTTAATGATTATAGGAATATGTTAAATTCTCATAGGAGTATAAATGGTTAAAATGATAAAAACTACCAAATTGCTTAGGTTTCTTTTGGCTGCTACATTCAGATATCTCCTTGCTGACTTGATTTACTGTGGCAGCTTTATAATGCTGATATAATATACTATAATATAATAGATTAATTTGAAATAAAATATAATGTGTTTTATTTTGTTACCCCTACCGTAGGATAAGGTTATAAGGTCAACAAGTATAACAACAAAATTAATCAGGAAAGTACATGGAATTTTTAATACTGTACACTAAAACTAAAATAGACAAACAGACATTGATAGTAAATTGCCTACAAATCTTTTACGATCACTCGATGAAGCCTGGAGTTTTTACGAACCGAGACTTGATCGTTTTCCATTTGTGGCATGAAAAATCCAGTATTAACAAATAAGTTTAAAGATACAGTTGCCTAAAACCTCAATTCAAGGCCTGATTACTGTCCCAAAATTTTCCTGGGAGCCTAACTCCCCTTCCCCGCCAATCCACCTTTCAAACGCTGCTCTCTTTTGCCACTTGGGAATTTTTCTAATTTAAAAGGGTTTAGAGTTGGGAAAAACATTAGTTCACCCCTCTCCCCCAAACTATGTTTCGTGCAACGCGGCGTTGCCAACGCCCCTGACTTCACTACCACCCTCCTCATCAATCCAAAGTCCTGACGCTATACAGCTTGACCTCGTAAAGGTGAATTTCCTCAATGCAATCTCTACTCACTTCTTCTTTAAGAACATGCTTATGAAGAATGGATACACCTTTTAAACGCTTACATCCTTAACTCCCTATCTTAGAGAGGTCAGTCACCTCTAATCTTCTTAACCGGGCGTCCAGCAAGCTTCTCCTAGAATGAATAGGCTATAACATTTTGACAGGGAATTTTTAACTTGGTTGAAGGTGGGTGTTGGGATGTGAAGGTGTTGTTGGGCAGGTGGAGTGGGGTTGTAAGCTGGGATTGCCAGCAATTTGTTCACAACAGGGTTGTCATAGCACTACCTCTTTTTTCCGCTAAGGAGACTTCACTGTTATTTAGTAATTAAGAACATGAATGGTCACTGCATGGCTCACCCTGGAGTTGTGGTCTTGAGTTTGAATCCTGGATACTTAGATTCATAGAATATTAATAATTTAAAATAAATAACTTATTATACGTGTCGCAAAGTATTTATTGTATTAAATACTATTAGGTCTATATTTACAAAATGTGTTTTTAGAAGAAGAAAATATGTATTACTAGGCAATTTAGTGAAATAATTTGAATGGTGAAATTTTAATGATTCTTTTATTATTCTTTTAGCAGCGAGTCTTACTATCCGTTCGCGGTATAATCACATGTACTAATTACGCTAATTAGTTAGGGGCTTTGAAAGCTGAATTTAGATGAAGTGCACTGGCATTTGTGTAGAGAGAGTGGCAAACAATTTATAATAAAACTACCTTCTGTACACCTGACTGAGATAGAACCCCGGTCTCCCTGTCTTTAACGATCTAATATACGACGAGAGTGACGCCTTAAAGACCATGCTGGCACCAGAGCAGGTTTAGAGTTCTTTATTTGTAGTAAAAAAAAGTAATACTTTTCGTTGTTATCATTATAATAGTTAACAGAGTTCATGATTGGCATCTTACAAACAGGCCGACAAGTTGTAAAAATGTTCGAATGCCATGTAGGCCAAGTGGCCTACAAGACTAGGTCCAACTGGTCGACAAGCCTATGCATAAGAAGCCAACTGGTTGACCAAATAAATAAGAATATTTCTAAGCTTCAGTGTGTCAAGTGATCGACAAGTTTAGGACAATGTGGTAAGATATACAACTGTTCGACATGAGAGGACCTACTGGTATACAATTTACCAATTGACCGACAAGTTAATACATTGCAAACAACGTGTTCGACAACAAAATCGTAAATGGAAAATAACAAGTAATGTCTATGAAATATTTATTTTTAATAAAATTTATAACTCTAATAAATACTCATATTTGTGGTCACATGGTCCAATGCATCATACGCATTCCTTATTCTGCGTATAGCTCAAACGGGGAGTGAGAAGCTAAGAAAAAACAACAATTTAGTTGATTATTTTAAGCACTGCGTCTTATGACACGTTCGGGTTAGACGATAATTTTGTGGATTGAAATCATCATTATTAAGGCATCAATTTTCTAAGTTGGTCTGTTTTGGTTAACCAGTTGGCTGTCGGTCATTTTGTCCGCATATGCATGAGTTCAACCAGTTGGTACAAGTGATGTCCTACTCATGTAACCAGGCCCCGGGACATCAAGCAATAGCATATTATGAACCAGTAGTAACAAGGCCCCGGGACATAAAACAATAGCAGATTATAAACTAGTAGTAACATGGCCCCGGGACATCAAATAATGAAATATTATGAACCACTATTAACAAGGCCCCGGGACATCAAATAATGAAATATTATGAACCACTATTAACAAGGCCCCGGGACACAAAACAATAGCAGATTATAAACTAGTAGTAACACGGCCCCGGGACATCAAATAATGAAATATTATGAACCACTATTAACAAGGCCCCGGGACATAAAACAATAGAATATCATGAACCAGTGGTAGCAAGCCCCCGGGACATAAAATAATAGCAGATTATGAACCACTGGTAGCAAGCCCCCGGGACATAAAACAATAGAATATCATGAACCAGTGGTAGCAAGCTCCCGGGACATAAAATAGAACATTATGAACCATTAGTAACAAGGCCCTGGGATATTAAATAGAATTTTATGAACCAGTGATAGCAAGCTCCCGGGACATAAAACAATAGAATATAATGAACCAGTGATAGCAAGCTCCCGGGACATAAAACAATA
>CABFVX010003999.1:36375-58404 GCA_902151425.1 Timema shepardi | reverse complement strand
CCCCCCCCAGTTCACCCGACCGGGATTCGAACCTCGATCTCCCCGTCCTCAGCAGTCGAGCTCAACACGACAAGTGCGTTAGCCAACTACGCCACCGAGGCGGGTCCTTTTATAAGAGATTGTACTAACGGTTTCCACTTAATTCTCATAACCCCATTTAACTTTAAGTTCTCTCATTGCTCACCTCCGTAATCAGTTGCACCTGGCCCGGGGCTAGTTGACGTGAGGCTGTATTTCCTGGCGAATGACTCAAACGTCGTGTACTATTCGACAAGTAACCTTGATCAGTTGTACTTGAGACGTGTTGAGTAAAAGACGGGTCTCAGGAGACGTGGTGAGTGACATACGAGTCACAGAAGACGTGTGGGATAAATACGGGTTTCAGAAAGACGTGTCTCAGGAGTCGTAATGAGTGACGGAAGAGTCATGTCTCAGGAGATGTTTTGAGTGACATACGGGTCTTAGGAGTTGTATTGAGTGATATACGGGTCTCAGGAGTTGTATTGAGTGACGGACGACATTCAACTGACGTGTCGAGTGAAGAACAATCATGATAGCTTAGTTAAAATTAAATGAATAATGTAAAATATTAACTTATCTATTTCTCAGTGTTTTAAAACTTTTTAATGTTATGTTAATACCCTACATATTATAATAGAACAATTATTGTCCTTAGAAAATAACACACAAATTAGTTCCCTTCACTCAACTACGTATATATATATTTTCTAAATTCTACCGACTAGTCTTTTATTTGTAAATATGAGGATATATGAACGAGAAAGGAAACATGGAGAACCTAAAAATAAATAAATAATTTGCAATCAAGTCATAAGTTAGTTTAATAGCAATTGGTCGTAATGTAATTACATATAACAAAAAATACTTCAGCAAAAACAATGGTAACTAATAGCGATTTTTAGTAATATAGAAAAAACATTGTAATTTTATTAACCCAGTAACAAGTCTAATAAAAGAGAAATATTATTTTATTAAAATATTACTTGTTTTGATCAAATAATTCAGTGTTTGGTGATAAAGTATTATTGTCTAAAAGTAGTTTTATGTTAATTAAAATCATACATTTTTATGTGTGTAATATATTACTAGCCCACAGCCACAGTCATTGTAAATATACATTAACTAACAAGATAAACACGTCATAACGCTAGCAAGCACGTAAACAAACATTATTATTACAAATGAAATACAAAGAAGATCATAAAAAATTGTGACCCGCCTCGGTGACGTAGTTGGCTAACGCGCTTGTCGTGTTGAGCTCGACTGCTGAGGACGGGGAGATTGAGGTTCGAATCTCGGTCGGGTGAACTGGGGGTGGTTTTCTCCTAAATAGTTTTCCACTCTCCCTCCATGCAAATTCAGGTACAATTACTCTAAATATAATCCTCCCAATATATAAAAACATCACCGTAATAAGTACATAAGCGTATAACCCGAACGTATAGTAAGACGCGGTGCTAAATATAATAATAAATAATAATAATAAAATGTGTTTTTCATAGTGAGTTTCGTGCTTTTATACAGTGACGGAAACAATTAAAACTATAGCATTTTAAAGTGTTAGCTGTGAACATAAGTGATAAAGCAAAACTCTTGAACGAGCAAAATAAATAAAATCACTATGCCAGAGACAGTTGGTGTAAATATTGTGGAGAATAATGATATTTGTGAACATGATGAATGTTTACAAATTCAAGAGGATGAGCAGAACCAACAAAAAATTGATTCGGAGACAAAGTGAGTACAGCATGTAAGCTCGATGGTTTAACGAGGCGAGTACATGTTTGATAAAAATACGTTTATATTATGGGTATTTACAGTATATTTATAGTACACGATGGTATAACAGGGCAAGCAGTGTATATATGATAGGATAAGATGATAAGATGAGGTGGGTACAGTATATTTGATAAGATACGATGGTAGGTTTGGGTAAGTAGAGTATATTTGATATAATATGATGGTATGATGGCGTAAGTAGAGTATATTTAATAGGACAAGATGATACGATGAGGTGGGTACAATATATTTGATAGGACACGGTGGTATGATAGGGCGAGTAGAGTATATTTGATGAGGTGAGATATGATGAGGTGGCTACAGTACATTTGATAGGATATGTTGATATAACGGGGTGAGTAGAGTATATTTTGATATAATGGTATGATGAGGTGGGTAGAGTATATTTGATTGGATTCAATGATATGATGGGGTGAATAGAGTATATTTAATAGGATTAGATGGTATGATGAGGTGGGGGTACAGTATATTTGATAGGATACGATATTATGATGGGGTGAGTAGAGTATATTTAATAGGATAAGATGAAATGATGAGGTGGGTACAGTCTATTTGATAGGATACGATATTATGATGGGGTGAGTAGAGTATATTTAATAGGATAAGATTAAATGATGAGGTGGATACAGTTTATTTGATAGGACACGATGGAATGATGTGGTGAGTAGAGTATATTTGATAGGATAAAATGGTATGATGAGGTGGGTAGAGTATATTTGATAAGATACGATGGTATTATGGGTTTAGTAGAGTATGTTTGATAGGATAAGATGGTATGATGAGGTGGGGGTACAGTATATTTTATAGGATACGATATTATGATGGGGTGAGTAGAGTATATTTAATAGGATAAGATGAAATGATGAGGTGAATACAGTTTATTTGATAGGACACGATGGAATGATGGGGTGAGTAGAGTATATTTGATAGGATAAAATGGTATGATGAGGTGGGTAGAGTATATTTGATAAAATACGATGGTATTATGGGTTTAATAGATTATGTTTGATAGGATAAGATGGTATGATGAGGTGGGGGTACAGTATATTTTATAGGATACGATATTATGATGGGGTGAGTAGAGTATATTTAATAGGATAAGATGAAATGATGAGGTGAATACAGTTTATTTGATAGGACACGATGGAATGATGGGGTGAGTAGAGTATATTTGATAGGATAAAATGGTATGATGAGGTGGGTAGAGTATATTTGATAAAATACGATGGTATTATGGGTTTAATAGAGTATGTTTGATAGGATAAGATGGTATGATTAGGTGGGTACACTATATATGATAGGATACGATGGTATGATGAGGCTGGTACAGGATGTTTGGCAGTATGGTATGGGGTGGGGAATACAGGATGTTTGATGCAATGGTATGACGAGATGAATACAGTATCTTTGATAGCATTACATGATGTAATAGCCCTATATTGTTTTTAATTCGCACCCAAAAAATAAAAAATATTAAAACCGAAAAAGGAAAATACGATCTTGTCACATTTGAAAATTTATCACTACCCTCGTTTAATAAGTACTTCCTTTACTCATTAGGAACTCGAAAGCTCATTGTTGTACTTAAAATAGTACAATGTTCAAAAAACAATTTTTTATAGTAATATTATTGACTTGGAGTAAACTAAATAATTCACTACCATTAGAAAGACCTAGATGCATATGGGAGGAGGATAGCATTAAAATTGACCTGAAAGAGATAGGGTGTAATGAGGGGGTCTGAATAGAACTAGCTCAAGATAGGAATAGTTGGCGTACTTTTGTAGGTGTGGCAATACACTTTTGAGTTCCTAATATCATAGAGTAAGTTTAGTGTTATTTATAATATAAAATACTTATGACATTGGTGAATATTGTTGATTCTTTTCAATTGCTATGGATACCTACATCAAATGTAAACTGTGATAAAATAATTCGTATACTTAATGTTAGTATGTGACCTTATAAAATGTCAAAGGTAACTTCCAAAATTTATTATATTTCCAACTCCTATATGTTATGGAACAAGGTCATGATTGCCACCAGAGCTATATCAACGTTGAAGTAAATTCCTTGTCATTGGTTGATACATTGCACACAAGACAGCTATTCTTATATTTACCATTTTTGAGGTGGTTTTGTGTTTCTAATTCCTCTCGACCTCTCGAAGAGAGAAGTATTGTGAATGTAAAAAAAACAACTGAAATTGAGATTTTTGTAAATGTTGACGTTTCATGGCCCCCTGAAACCGAAAAAGAAGGTTTTCGCGATACTACCTGGCTGTGTGTATCTTGCACTAAAGACAAAACAATTTTATCAATTGGACTAATATTTGGTATTTAGAGTTAAAAAAGATTCCCCAGAGGAATTTTTTGGAAATATTTACCAAACCCTAAAATTAAGGGTCGTTTACTGAAGGGTTAAAAGAGAATAAATTAATTTTCTTGAAATTTTCTCTAAAGATTTTGATTAAATTTTGTAACCAGAAACTTTTAAATACTACACACAAAATGAAGATTCTTATTTTCTAATAAAAACGACTTTGAGATTATTTTACATGAGCAGACATTTACAATTTTCATCATTTATCTAAAACAATTTTAGATTCGAAATAGCTTTGCAATGTAAAGTTATAGTACTATTAAAAATAAAGATCTTTTACTCGAAATATATTTTTACTTTCTTGCTATCTTACGGGTAGAGAAAGTATTGTGATCGTCAAAATAAATCTAACTCGAGATTTTGATGAATATCGACGTTTCATGACCCCTCAAATCCGAAAGAGTAGTTATTGAATTTCCATCTGTATGTCTGTACCTCCAACTAGAGCCTAAATGATTTTAACAATCGGGGTAAAACTTGGTATCTAGGGTTTTCATAGGGTTGCCCCAAGGGGTTTTTGGAATTGGATATATAACCCTAAAATTAAGGGTAGTTTACTGATGGACAAAAAGAGAAAAAGTCGATTTTCTCAAAATGGGCTCTAACGAATTTTATTAAATTTCATTAATAAGCATTTATAAATCTTTAAAACAATGGCTACTCTCAATATTTCGGTAAAATGACTTTAAGGGCTTCGGTCTGATGCGTAAATTATATTTTTTTTTATCATATCGCCGAACCTATTTGAGATATGAAATTACTTATCATTACAAATATGTAGATCTCTTTATAATACAAATATTTTATTCAAAGCATATTTTTTATAAAACCAATAACTTTCAAGCTATACGCAAATATTTACATTTTTTTAAGTTTTCCAATACAAAAGATAAAGTATTGCGACGGTAAAAAATAACCTAAACTGGAAAGTTGATGGATGTCGACGTCTCATGACCCCACGAACCCTAAAAAGTGGTATTTGAAATGACGTCTGTTTGTGTGTGTGTGTGTGTGTGTAAACTTAAAATTAAGAGTAGTTTAATAAAGGGCGAAAAGAGAAAAAATCAATTTTCTAAAAATGTGCTCTAACGATTTTGATTAAATTTCGTATCTAGGCGTTAATTAAGATTATAAATAAACTGGATAGTTTCATTTCACCATGAAAATTATTTTTAGGGTAATTTAGAGAAGCTGAAATTTCCGAATCTCCGCAACTATTTGAGATACTAAATAACTTATCATTGCAATATTGTAGTATTATTAAAAATAAAAACTATTATATGAAATATATTTTTATAACACCAACAGTTTATGAGATATTGTAAAATATTTTAATACAATTTTGTGAGCTTTAGTTGTAAAGAGATACTATTTAAGCTTTAACGGAATAATTATCTAATGCCATGGAGTAATTAATTATATATAAGTAAGGCTCTCAAAAAGTTTGTTATTTTTCCTTAAACCTCTTAGGAAAAATGTTTGTACAACAATAATCTATCGCCTTCATTTTAGACTCAATAATCAATATTTACATTTTTTATTTGTAAAAATTTATAAATGAGGTATTTATTAGCAATGCAATAACATGAAAATGTGGAACATCTAATAAAATGTTGAAACTTTTAAATGGAAGTCAAAATTTTAATACGATGTGTTGACCCTTGTTGACCCAATATTTTTTTTACTGGTCCAAACACACAAATGAGGACATTAATTCTTTAAAAATAAAATGATAAAATTTAAAACCAGGACTCAAAAATGTTTTACATAAGTATAGTGTCATATATGCTTGGGCTTGCTAGTGTATCTTATTTCGTTTCACATATATTACGAGTTTTGAGTAAATATCTCCATTTTTAAACAATAGAACGAGAAAGTCCGTGCGGAGTTCCGTACCATTTAGTTATAAAACTTATAGTTTCTGAACTATATGTATGGAAGGAATTCAAAATTATTGAAATTGATTGTTGTGCTCTTTAGTGGATAGAGATAGTCCTTTCTTTTCATTGTTTCTGCAATATTAAATATTATTTAATTATGCTTTTGATGGTATATTTCTGCAACAATGTATATTATTTCCTACCACTTAATCTTATTAGTCTTTAATAAATGTATCTATTTTAAGATAAAAGAGAGATAAAGTGTGTGCGGTGCACCATACCATTTATTTTTCATTTACAAGAGATTGGTTGAGGCACGTAGCTCGGAGTAAGTTCAAGATTTGGAGGTAAATCTTTGCAAACTTTAAGTACCATGCTGTGGCAAGTCAAGTCTTTAGACTTGTTTGACTTGAAAATAAATTATGTAATACTATGTAATAATATGGATTAATCGCGCCGCTCTTTGGGCGTCAATTGTAATAATATGGAATCAATCACCCCGCTTTGGGCGTAGATTGAAACACAACGGATTAATTCCCTGATATAATAATGCTGTGATGATTTATAGGTTGTCTAAAGCTCCGTGATCGAGCGCCTATCATCACTCTACGGAAAAGACACCGTTTAATCAGCTGTTTATAGCTCCGTGTTCGAGCACTAATTAAATCGGTATATTAATAAAATTGAAGAAAGAGAACTGTTGATGGCTGTTTATTCACACACGGTTTATTTATATGACACCTGTTAATTACGTATACATATTCCAATTAAATGTTTTATAATATGTTAGACTGTGACTGACTTGTAACATTCCAGGACACCCTTGACAGATATTTAAGAAATGTTAAGGTAAGGAAATTAAACTTTATGTCTTCTTTTATATTTTATCCATAAAGGTTTTGCTATAAAAACTGCAAAAATCCTGTCCTTTTCTCTCGTTTCCTAAACTCCCACCTTTATCTTCCAGCCTTAAATTCATCACAGTGAAAAGTAATGCCTTAATTTCGACGATTCATTATTTATCCTGGCCGGGAATCGAGTCTGGATCCATTAGGCCAGTAAAGTGATAATCTAACTAAGAAATCAGACTAGTATGTAGTGTGTATGACGTATTAAACATGATTATGGAAATTTCAATCAAGATGGTATCCCATTTAAATCCTTGCTCTTATTATAAATACCCGCCTCATTGGTCGAATGATCTAAGGCGTCATTCTCGTTTCCGATTGTTCTGATGATGACAGGGATAAAGGGGTTCGAATCCTGTTGGGTATACTAAGGATGGTTTTTCATAAATGGTTTCTCACTCTCCTTACACGCAAATGTGGGTAGGTTAATCCTAAAATGTTTTATACCTTATCCATACCCCATTAGAGTAATATACCATGAATGCATGTAACCTGACCAGGTAACCTAAATCACGTGGTGATTAAAAAGCTATATAAATAGTCATTTGTCACAATTTGTTAGTCGCTATATCAGAGGGCATCGTTTTTACACGGTGTGTTAAAATTGCTTGGACCGCTACGGTTGCAGAGCGCGTCACCAACTCCGTGATAATTAGTAATCATTCTCTGCAAGGCTGCTTTGTGAGATTGCATACCACGCCCCCGAGCTCCAAAGCGCTGCGTCAAAATGTTTCCTACGTTATTTGTCTCTCCCTGTTGTCTAGCTGTTTAAAATACGTTTACCACACTCTTAACACAAGCTATTAAAGCTGTATGATCGAATAAGTGTAGTATAATTGTTGGACTTAACAAAACACTTCTAAAGGTCGGTAGCGTGTCTGAGCAATGAGCCAAGGATTTGTACAGTAGCCCCGTGGCTTCTTTGCTGCTGACTGACAGCTCACAGCTGACAGTTGACAGTCAACATTTAGGTATATACCTTAATTTTCACTGTCAGAAGGGACACCTGCTAAGCACATGTTTTTGTAGATCATCTGGTGTGGCGTAGGGATACGTAATTTGGTCTGGTAACTTTTTAAAGCTGTCAGCTGTCAGTCAGCACCAAATAAGCCATTTTTTTGATCGATTACCAGAATGACCGAAAGCTTTGTTATTGTTAAAGTAGGCAACCGGTGAACTGGTTGCTGTGAGTCTGTTATATCAGATTAGTTTGTAAGGCATGTGCTGATTTAATATTTGTGATCAGAAATTGTACGTTAAATACGGTCAAAAATGATAATATTTAATTACATACAGTCTGATGTAAATTTTATTAAATTACTCACTATACACATTTATTGTAGTTTACTGTTACGGAAGATTACTGTGTTAGATATTTGCATCATTGGGCCCGAAGACTAGATGTCAAACTCATCTAGTATTTTTTAGACGAATCACATTCAAGTATATTGAAGGTGATTTTCCCTAAATAGTTATATCCCACACCCTCACCTCTTTACGTTTTATACAGGCAATAGAAAGTACATTAATTCCTCTAAGTTCGAGTTTCTTTATTTCTACACTTTTAGTGTAATTAAAGTACGTACACCCCACTTCGGCGGTCGCATGGTCTAAGGCGCTACTGTCACAGTAGACAAGACTGCCGATGACAGGGATATCATGGCTCTATCCCGGTCGGGTGTACTGAGGGTGTTTTTTTCCCCAAAGGGTTTCTCACTTTCTCCAAGAAAATGTGGGTAAGCCTCCTCTAAATTCAAACTTCCTCATCCCTAGCCCATTAGCGTAATTGTTACATAAACCTATAGCCCGAATGGGTATTAAGACAAAATGCTAAAAAAAAAGTGCGTAAAGCCCAGACATGTAGTGGGACGTGTTGTAAAACATTTAAAAAAAATTGTTTATCACAAAACTATTCTCGACTTATTACAAATCTAGAAAAAAATATAATTGTATTAGTAAATAGAAAATGGTAAAAATTGTGTGGAATCTACTATTATGCAGTAGCTCCTCAACCTACGCGGTTAATTCTTGACGAGAGTTTCTTCATAAGCTAAGAAACCAGTTAAGTCAAATGGTGTCTATACATAGGCATAATTATTTTTGACATGTATGCTTGTTTCAAAGAGAAACTAAAGCCAAAATGGTACTGCTTTTGGAAGGTAAACCTTACAAACTTATTTTATACACAAAAATAAGATGATCGTATCAGCTGTGCATCTGCGACTACTAACGTCATCTAATATGTTTAGTGTGAAACTCGATAGATGACGTTGCTAGTCTTGAGTCATATTACCACAACCGTCTATCTATGAATCCGCGTAACTCGAATTTATTTAAGTCTACGACTTACTGTAGCTATATAATAGCTGCGCAGGATCAATTGCCAATTTATCGTGTCAACAGTCATTAACACAATCGTAAGTTAAAAAACGTTCCGGAAAGCTATTAATAAATAATTATCGCCCAGTAAATGTGACATTTATTTCAGTTACATTGGAAGCATAATCTCAGTCTGTTACCTTGTCTTAATTTGTGGTCCTTGTTCCCAGGTATGCGGACGGAACGGTGCGTCTGCGCAATCCACACATCGAGCTTATGGACCAGGATATACTGTACCATCTAGCACTGGGCAGCGAGTCACACGATCTCATTGCCATGTTCGGAGATGTCAAGGTCAGTTCATTTAACACAAAAAATAAACCAAAATATCTTCTGGTCATCTGCCTTTCCACACATGTCATTTTTACGTGGTTTTGAAGGGGAATTCTACCGCAGCGCTAAGACGCATTGTAGACACTCAGAAATTTGTCTTTATTTAAAAGTAGGTCTGTCATTTTAAGATATGGCATATGCCAACATGGAGGTGAAGGGTTTCAATATGTACAGTACCTATGGATTTTAAAATCTTACATTTTAAGTTTAAAAGTTTAACAAAATCATATATATATAATTTTCAAATAACTTATACCCTAAATTCTCACCCGCCGCGCCGGATAGCACCTAGCTTAAGTAAATAATAGTAATACGTGACTCACCCAAGAACAATTCAGGAACTTAAATAAAGAATTGTGGTGGAAGTTTAAGCAATTCAACACGAGACACCCTGAAAAGTCAAGTCAAGTTTAGTTAAGTGCATACAAAAAGTTATTGTATATATTGGTGGCCATCTTAAGGACATTTTTTCTAAGAAATGAATAATTAAAAGGGTATGTAGAAAATTTTAAATCTTTTTTTTTGTTAATTTAAGTTTAATTTGAAACATTTAATAGGTAAAATAGTAAAGGTGTGGTGTTATTAAAGGCGTCAACACTTTCTGCCCCATCCTGTACTAATTACACTAACGTGTTTAGGATGAAGAAGGTTTAAATTAAAGGAAGTGTATCCGCATTTGTGTGGTAGAGTGAAAAGCCATTTATGAAAAAACAATCCTTTGTACACACAACTGGTATTAGAACCCTGATCCTTAGACCATGCGGCCACTCCAGTGATATTGTGATAAAATACTTTGTTTCCTCCTAGTTCGTGTGTCTGGGTGGAACTCCGAAGAGAATGGAACAATTCGCACATTTCATTATGGAGGAACTAGGCCACAAACTACCCACGGGTACAACCCTTCTAGACATCAGCCAGTACTCTTACCGCTACTCCATGTACAAAGTGGGCCCTGTCCTCTCCATCAGTGTAAGTAGGCCCTTCATTACTTTAATAAAGTAACCGGCACCGTGGTGTAGTGGTCAGTGCACCGACTGGTACCACGGGTCCCCCCCTCCCCCCCCCCAGAAAAGGGAATTACACCAACGGTCACAACGGTTTGGTTAATTAGGTTTAAGTTAGGTTTAAGTGTTCCCATTAGTTTAATCGTCGACGAGTGATGGTGTTGGCAGAGCGATGGGGTCCGGACTCCTTGTGTTCTGGGCCTCGTGACCTCGGCACTTGGGGTTCTGGGCCTGCGGGCCCTGGGCCTCTCCATTCGTGCGATGATACGTTTTAGAGCTCCGGTGCTAGCCTAGACAGTTAGTAGTGCATGAGCTAGATCATGGGCTCCTCAACTCGTGTGCATGATTAGTGGGGGATTATTTTCCCATGCGCAATGAGCGTAATCCCATTCCCCTACACAAGGGAAAGAGTGGAGTGTGAGTGGAAGTAAACAGCTCCGAGTACCATCCTGAACAGGTGGTAGGCACGGGGTCCGGTGCCGGTCACATCAGTGTATATTGGTAGGGGGGGGTAAGTAGTTAATTATCGCCTCCCTGGGTATCCAGCCTGATCAGGATCATCCCACCCCTCGGGGTGGGGGGTTGGAGCCTTTTAGGTACCGACCTAGAAACTGCCCTGGGCCTTGATGTCCAGGGGTGCTGTGCAAGCCAGGCTGGCTTCAAGTGTACTAGCACGTATCTGTGATGGTAGTAGTAGTAGTAGTGTTTCCACTAGTTTCACACCCTCACACTCACCATCATCTAATCTCATCGAGACATGGATAGAGCCTCCACAGAAAGGATATACGACTAATACGTTCGGGCGTCCCCTGGGCAACGTAACATTAGTACTGGCTAATATTTGCATGAATTCGTCCACCAATGGTGTAGTCCAGACGTATATATATATATATATATATATATATATATATATATATATATATACACATGTATTTTTTAATAAGGTAGGTCATGGCATGAAGAAAGGGTACATTAGAAAATGCAGGATCAGATGGGGCTTGAATATTACCTATCTCATCTGACTATATGATTAGTATTTTTTTAAATGATATATAATAATTAATAAATTGTAATAGAGCATTATTTATGCACTATAAGAATTTATATATGATAATTTCTACAAGATTAATTGCTTGTCAAAAAAATAAGTTCGAATTTTTGTACATTATAGACTAATTGTTGTACCTTAATTATTTCTAGCAACCTATAATTTGCAAATCATATTCAATTCTTTTAAGTATTTATAGGTTATAAAACCAATACTCAGGCCTAAAGTCTTCTTTTTCTCTATCGATAAACCGATGTCGCACATCACTGTTTTTTGTTCATATCTCCACGAAAATAATTTCTTCACAAATGGCTGTGAATACTCAATGTGGGAAAATAAATGCTGGTATTCAATTAAAGCTATATTTGTTAACACAAACAAACTTGTATTTTTAGGTCTTATTGAATAAATTATTCTTGTTAATTCGTTAAAATAACAAATACAGTTTAATTGCGCTGTGACGCATAATCGCATTCTAAACATATAAACACCATACCACATAATTAAACTCTAGGGTTGTGTGGTTTTTTATTTAGTCTATCTTGCATATATTTTCTAAAGACAACGCTATATCAAAATACTACTTATGAAGTAATTACACAAAGCTTAATGTAAAACATCCAGCAATAACGCCATGAATAACAATATTTAGGTACCAGGACAAACACATAAACAGCATGGCCCTCATATCCACGGGTAATACTTTCCTAGATCTACCGCGTTAACGTTAAACCGCGGATAGTATCTAATTATTATATAGCATGGTATTCGTGTAACATACACAAATACGGTAAAGCTTAATTGATAGATTTTTCACAGTAAGATATTACCAACATTAAATAAAGGACATAATAACGTGTACCGTACACTCCATTCTTCTTGTTGCGAAGATCAATGATGATGATGATGCTAATACTGACTGTGATGACGGTGATAAGACAGGACAATGTCCCCTATGAGAAGATGAAGTGGGGTGATGGTGTTGGCATTGTGACTTATAAATAATTGTTATCCTTAATTAAAAATAAATAAAATTGCGTAGTGGTAAATCGCGGATAACTAAAACCGCGGATACTGAATCAGCGGATACAGGGGCCCTACTGTAAAACTAACCAATCAAGTTATACCCCTCACTTGTTTAAAGTTAAAGTCTCCTCCTGAACTAGTAATTAAAACAAATAAATGGTTATTAAATACTTAAAATGTTCTTCTGGTTTTTAAAGAGCTTTCCATAAGGTCGGGACTTACATCATATATATATATCAGGTTGTTTATTTTACCGAATTTTCTCTCAATTTTCCTCCATGAATATGAGGGTACATTACCTATTTACATATGCCTTCCTAATCCTTATCCTATTAGCATAAATATTTGGACAACCCAAACGGATATTTAATATATTAATTATAATTATATATTATTTTTAGGTCAACAACCCGAAGGTTGGGTTGAGGTGATCTTTATCCATCCGTATTTGGGCATGCATTCAGCCCTTCAGCTGGTTAGTGCTGTCTGCACCATCTGGTAGAAATCCCATGTACTAGAGGAGTTCAGGAAATTTAGTGGTCTCCAAGCGTGAAAGGGTCCACCAAATTTTGCCGAGATAGTATTTTCTAATAAATTCCAAAGTTATTTTTACAAGTCACAATTGATATGGGACTGACGACTTTACCTCTCCTCCGAAGGAAGTTGTGCTACGAATTATTATTACCCAAGAAAAATCCTCTGACCTCAGCTAGGTTTGAACCTATAAGCATCAGGTTCTGAGGCAAGAATTTTACCCCAAGACCACCAAGGTCAACAATTTAATATTGTTATTATTAGCACCGCATCTTACTACCCGTTCGGGTTGTACGCACTTACGCTAACGTGTAATGTGGGGGTGATTGTGAGATGAAATGAAGGACCTACAGTTTAACGTGGAATCCGAACCACGGTGGAGGCTTGGCATTCCCCACATTCACAAGATGTCTTGTCAGAGGTGAAGGAAGGGTTTGGTAATCAGATAAATCTGTGCCGGGACTGAGGATTGAACCCCGGCCACCAGAATATAAGTCTGACACCTTACCCCTAGACCGCCAGGTCACCCAACAATTTAATAAAAATAATAATTTTATATATATATATATACACACACACACACACACACACACACATACACTACTTCACCACGTATTTATATTCGTACGAGCTATCCACATATTTCCACTAGTGGGATAGGCACAATGGAGGTAAAATTAGAGAAGAAATTTACCCACATTTACATGGAGTAAGAATAAGAAACCATTAACTAAAAACACATCTCACTCTACCCAGAGGGGATTCGAAGCCTGACTTCCCCGTCATCGGTAAACCTGGACAGAAGAAATTAACGTATTCACATGGCTGTATTTTTTCCCCTCAAGGAGACGAACATTCTTCTTATTTAAGGCCCTTGGCGCTGTCGTGTGCAAGTCTAAAACCTATTTTGTGGGATGGTTGGCGGTCGGGTGAAAGGCGTGGCGTAGCTTCACAACCGACCAAAGTATCCTTCCGCGCCAACAAGCACAGATGGATAACGGAAACAGTAGATGGCGCTAGCTACCGGACAGGACTTACGGAAAAATCATACGTTTGGAAATATCAGTTTTCTCGAGAACGAGTGAAATTTCTATAGTATCAATTTCAACACCTCTTTTAGATAATGGGTTAATATTTATTAGGTGTTACATTTTCTTATTTTTTGTTATGCTGCAGGCAGTTTTATATTGAAAAATGTCCAAACTATTGATATTTGATCACTGTTAAAATTATAGAGGAGATGTGTATATAAAAAAGTATAGCTTAATCAACATGCTTCTATTCTTGGACAAACCGTTTCCGAAAAGAAAATTGCTAAACAATAAAAACAAACTTGAAGATAATCGTTTATTCCTATGTATCTGCATTTCTACGCCAAATGAAAAGGGTCAACCACCGGTAAGTATTTAGGGACCCCAAGAAGTGATTTAACAGTTTTTATAGAAAAACTTTTTTTGGACAAAATAAATAAAATATAGTTCTAGTAGAAACATATAGTTTAATTTTCTTCACATGGTGATATCAACAGTACTTGACAATCTGCCATGGCCATTGCGGCATTATATGACAAACTTCTTAAAAGAAGAAAAATTTGTCGTTAAATTTCGGTTTACTCTTGACAGATATTCTATAACTGTTGAGGTCACCATGAGAAGAAAATGAAACTATATAATTCTACTGGAGCAATATTTGGTTTTATTTTTGACAAACAAATGTTTTGCAATAGAAACTACAAAAACATCTTCACTTACGTCCCCTACATTCCTATCTTAAGAGTAAAGGAATAATATTCAGATAGTTTCATCCCAAACGATGTCCATAATTCATCCCTCCCTCCCCCCTTCATATCAAATATCTGCGACATTTCTCAGGATGGTATCGCAGTTTCGCCAAACCAGAACATCGCATGTTTTATTCGTAACCGTCAAGAAGAGAGAGAGAAAGAGATATTTCAGTTGACACGAATATAGTAACAGCTTAAATAAAGAGGCTCTTCCACTTTCGTTATCAGCACAACCATTTCTCCAAACACTGTTATGACAGCGGTATGAATGGAAGCGCGAAATGGCAGAAGTGGCTGGCTCACTGTCACACTGTCATGTCAGTGGGTTTCAAACCTGTACACAACGGTGCAAGTGACTGCAGTAGTTGAGGGTACTGCCACGGTAGCGCTATTGTCACACTATTACACTTCAAACTGGTTTGATTCATGATGGAAACTGTCACAATTTACTAACCTCTTGTGAAAAGGTTTAATTAATATATGTGTATAATCCGAACGTGTATATAATTTTATATATATATATATATATCACGAATGCTTTCTACACTAACAAGGGAAAATTAAAAATATCTTAAATGTATAACATGTACAATAAAGAGGGAACTGAGGAAAACATTATTGTTTTTTGGTACTTATTTTTTAGTTTTATTTAATTACGAGTTATCCAAACAAACAAAAAAAACAAAAAACTTTTTGTATACACTTAAGATAGTTTACCTAATTCTTTTTGCTCCTAGTTTTATTACCAGTCCGGGATATACGCATTTAATTATATTATTGTTAAAGAAATGATCCTGCATTAGCGTAGAGATAAAAGGAGAAACTATTTAGGGAATTAAAAAAACCTCATTACATCCGGTTATAAATCAAACCCTTACACCTCCTTGGCCAGAAAACCCCAATATATTAGCTTGGCGTATATTCCACGCACCCATCAGTGCGGGTATTTTCTTCGTATTGAAGTAGCAAATCAATTTACTTTAAGTTAATATTAATAGCTCTGAAATTAACGACTGTTGATAATAACTTAAATTACCTTCACAAATTGGTAAATGGTTGGACTCTGCGAACTATTTTATAAGCAGAATAGTTGGTCACGCGAATAATTAAGGGAACTCTTGACTAGAAAATCTATGATTTTAACCTCGACCGACTGAATGAACTATTAACAGTTTTTCTTCCTTTTATGAACCATCGTCTTCTTTACAGTGACTTGAGCTCTATTCGGACCACCATAGGAAGAAACTTATATTCCATTCACGGTAGGAATTACTCTCTGAAAGGTCTTTTTTCCTACCAATATCCTACTATATAATAGATTTATGGTAGGGAAAAAGACCTTTCAGAAGTCAATTCATACCGTGAATGGATTTTAGATAACATTTCATAAAGTCACTGAACTATAGATGTATAATTCAAATAATAAGAATAGTTCAAATATAACAATTATTCCAACTGAATTGGATGAACTAGTTCACCCTCTCGAATGTATCTTGCTCAAATAAAACTACAAGGTGCTGTTACAGTAAATAAGTGGAGTGATTTTTATACATGTCTTTGACACAAAAAGGAAGCAACGAAAAGAAGAAGGTGAAAAAGCTGAGCTTCTCTTGTAGATTTCGCTACTATGGCAGGCTTGTTAGAGTTAAAAGGAAATTCATTGTTCCCTGGTACAAAAAATTACCCCTTCTACGCGGCCTTACAGTTCCAAGTAATAATCATCACCATCCCACTATCTATTACTATACAGGTTGTCCATAAAACCTGGACATATAAGCAAATACACAGATACACAAATATAGGCAAATATAAGTGGTAATAGAAGTTTTTAACGCATAATTTTTTTTTAAATATCTTTAAATTGAAAAATTACTCTTGGATACTTCACTGAACCATCCATCAGTCGTTCCGTATACTGTTGGCAGCATAGAGCCCTCCAGAGTCGAAGGTGGCTGCGTTATCTGATAGCTCTCGAGTTTTAATCACACATATGTAGCAGGCGGTTTACGCACGTCAATTACAGACTCTGCCTAAAATATGTGTGAAGAATGATCCTGGCTATGGGACGACTCCAACTGATAAACGAATTAATTACAAGCTATAAATCGGGAGCGACTAAATTATTGAACTAGATAAATGAAACGCTCATTTTAAGTTTAAAATGTTAAAAAAAAACTTACATACAGCCCTATATAATAATCCCACATTATCTTAAACTGTTCTGTTGAGACCCTATCAACTCATGATTTTAATCTATACAGGAAGTTTAGATCTAGTTTTCACTTCAATCTAAGAAGGGTAATTTTATGCTTAAAGCGTCATTGAATTTTACTAAAAACTTTAAACCCAAAATGTAAACCTTTTAACTAGTAAGAACCCTGTTGATAATTTTTACCTAAATTTACACAAACCTGAGTTATATATATTTATATATACACAAACATGAGTATATATTATATATATATATATATATATTTGAGTCTATAATTTATTTCTATAAATTTACTATCAAAATGTTCCTTACTAAAATTATTAAAAATGTTTTTCAAAAATAATATTTTCAAAATTATTTTTGAATCTCCTGGGCTTCGCAGCTAGCCTAGATAACCTAGAGTAAACCAACCGGTTCTGATGTATTGTGTTTTATTTAACGCACATAGTTGATCAGGCGTGCGGATGTTTTTATTTCCAGCATGGCATGGGTATGTCATCCATAGGAATCCTTCTTCACGAGGTTATTAAGCTGATGTACCACGCCAGGGTGAAGGAACCCGTCTTCTTCCGCATTGGCACCTCGGGTGGGGTGGGGCTCGAAGGAGGGACCGTAGTCATCTCTGAGGAGGCCGTCGACGGTATGCTGCAGCCTTTCATGGAGATCGTGAGTATCTGGAGCCAGTTTCAAAGTCAGTTGAATCACTGTTGATAAACACGGTCAACGAAAATAAAAGAAAGAAAGAATGGAAACTTGGCCGCACGACGGCTGGGTTACCATATTTTTGGGCTAAAAAAAAGATAAATTTTTCAAATGGATACATACACCTTATAATATCTTAGAGATAAGGAATAAGGAGGAAAAATGAGTTAAATAAGCATAGATAAAGAAGGGCACACACAAAAAAAGGAGGAAGTATCTTTACACACATTTTCCGGTACAACAATTTTTATATCTCAAACCTCAAAAGGATCCTAGCAAATAATTTTTTTTGAAATATTACAGAGACTTATTTTAACTATAACACAAAGTGTATTAGAAAAGTCTCATGATTTTCTAACAGATTGAAACACTAACTGAATTTGAGTTCCAATTGGACTCTCATCTTTTTTCTGCTGTACATTTCAAATGTATAAATATAGCTCAAAATAAACATTCATATGGTATGTTGGAAAAAAAAAATTGTTTGTTCCAAAAGGTAGTTCTTACTTGGAATGTTAAGGATTACCGCTGAGATAATAATTCTAAAATCACTCACATGAGATATTCTTAAAATTAATAATAATAATATTTAGCACCGCGTCTTACTACCCGTTCGGGTTATACGCTTTAAGTACTAATTACGCTATTGGATTAGGAATTGGGAAGGTTGAATTAGAGGCAATGAACCCGCATTTGCGTGGAGTGAGAGTGGAAAACCATTTAGGAAAAACCACCCCCAGTTCACCCGACCGATATTCGAACCTCGATCTCCCCGTCCTCGTCATTCGAGCTCAACACGACAAGCGCGTTAGCCAACTACGCCACAGAGGCGGGTTCTTAAAATTAAATTGCACCGTTAAAATTCTCTTCGTATATTTAGCGGACAGTCTTTTCCTCTCCATTCTCTTTCATTAACCAATCTAAAAACACGATTATCTATTCGGAAAACAATCAGGTTAATTTAAAAATGACATATTTTTTAAAGTAACCAAATAAGAGACCTATTTAATCAAACTTATTATTTTATATCTGATCTGATATTTTTCTTCTTCTTGGCAACATCACTGATAAAAAATCCTGGAAATTTTCACTTTAAAAAAATCTGCCCGTATATACATATATATTTTAAATCTCAAAAAGAGGGTATGTGTGGGGAAAGCGGGAGGTATGGTAAACCTACACGACGGGTTATAAATTAATCACAAGATAATTAGCGATATCCACTCGGCGCTAGTTGAAATAGTTTCATCTACTCCGAAAACACGTATTTCTACTTGTAGAGTCAATTAGATCAAAGATAATTAATTGCATCTTCATTGTCATTGAAAACAACAATTTACATGGTTATGAACTAAATTTATATCTGTTCATCTAATAGACTTATTATAATAGGATGTTGTTAAGAAGAAACTTTTAGAAACCACTCGATCAAAACTGATGAAATATTATTTCATTATTAGTATTATTTCATCTGATTCAGTGGTCGAATGGTCTAAGGTGTCACTCTAGGGTTAGACTAGCCTGCTGAAGATGGGAGAGATTGGGATTTTAATCACAGTCGAGTGTACTGAAGGTGGTTTTTCCAAAATTGTTTCCCCCTCTACCTCCACGCAAATGTTGATACGTTTCCTATAAATATTAATTTCTAATCCTTAAAACCATAAGCATAATTAGTACATAAGAGTATAGCCCGAACGGGTAGTAGTATGCGGTTACATAAAAAAAACTTGAACTGCTTGATATTAGTGTGGGATACTGGAATATTTGTTGACTTCCGAGCACATACAGTGAATACGATTCGGAGAGCCGTATATTTAGTCGATATTCGGACATCAACCAATCCCCGATTAGACCTGGACTGCTTGTTATTCGTATATTGAGATATTGATTCTCAAGACTATCTTATGGGCCACATGTACAGTTTAGTATCAGGGGTCAACCAATATCCCAGTGTACGAAATACAAGCAGTTCAGGTCGAATGGGGGATTGTCTGACGTCCAAATTTGAATTATACTACTATAAAGCCACATGGCTGACTCACTCACTGACATTAATGTTTACCCACTTCTACATGAGCTAGAAACTTGACATTTGGCAAACTTATAACTTTTAACCTGTAACCGACGGTAAAATTCCAAAAAGTAAATATATATATATATATATATATATATATATGCAACCTCCGAGAAAAATCAAAATGGCGGATCAGCTTTAAAGTAGGTGAGAACCTTTCTTTGGAGATCTCTTGTGGCTAAACGGTAAGACCTATCAAAATACGGCTCTGGAATTACATTAGTTTACATCCACTTGCAAATATAATTCACTAGGGGTTTGAGGGTGGAGCGAGTTATAAGATACAACTCTTATCCCGACGTATCTGAGGGACCATACACCTTCAGCTAGATGACTGACACTTGAAGGGGAAATAAATTTGAGTCAAGCCATTGCACCAATCGCTGTTTCAGCCTGTACTCGGTAAGATCATGCAGCGACCCTCCAAGTTAGACAAGAGGCTCGTTAGAGATCTCAAGTCCCTGGCGGACCCCAACGACCCGTACGACATCGTCACCGGCAAGACCATGTGTGCCATTGACTTCTACGAAGGTCAGTCTACCTCTTGCATACAGTCGTTCGTTATAATGTATTTGTAATCTGTAGCCAACAGGGCTGTCTACCGACGACGCAAGGTTCGGATGGGCACAGCAAAAAAAAAACTTTCAGAGAGTAATTCCTACCGGGAATGGAGTATAGGGTTTTCATAGGGCCGCCCCAAGGGATTTTTGGAATTGGATATATAACCCTAAAATTAAGAATAGTTTAATAAAGGGTGAAAAGAGAAAAAATCCATTCTCTCAAAATCTTTATTAACTTTAAAACTGAATTGTATATCCTTTAGCATAAATATTTCTTCAGCCAAATGAGCTATAATACTTTAATATTTTCAAACAATAATACATTTACTCACCAGAAACACATTTTTGCACAAGAACGTTGAAAGAAACAGTTAAATCGGTCCCCTCGCAACCAAGCAAACGACAAACTTAAGCGTAACGATTTGGTTCGTTGCAAAGATGTGTGTATGTCCATCCAGTATAGTATAGAGATCACTGCGGTTACTAGAGTACAAGGTAGGGTTGTTTCCTATACCGGCCTTCACTCAGCTCTACCCTAACGCGCAGCGCTGCTATGATCTCAGCTCGTGGCCTAGCCGAGCTTGCTTCTGTCCAGTACATGTGACTGTGTGGGGTCACGCTCGGTATTAGCTTCTTATTTATGTCAAGTATGCTAACAAAGTCACTGTGAATAGTAAATGCTTGTGTGTTTTTTTTGGTGAGCTTCCCTATTATTTATGCGTGAAGTGTTTTTAAAAGTATCGTAGCAATACTACCGTCGCTGTATGCAATAAAAGTAATCTAACTAAGGGATGTGGTATTATACACAATAATTTAATAAAGATTCTGATGTCAGACAAAGATGTATTCACTAATGAACGGGATGGAAAATGGGATACGGATTCTTATTTTATTTGCTCATAACATTTTTTCCATAATTATTATGAACAAGACTTTCAGGCCTAACTGCTAAACTTTCATAAGAAAAACAAATTCAAATTGCCTTACTTTTGGCGTCTCCGAAAATTTTATCCAATGGGAAAATACTACCCACAAATCTAGGCATTATAATAGATTGATGAATGAATTAAGTGATATCATGACGGGTAAAATTATTTACAAGGAAGACAAAATATTGAAATTCAAACTATTGGAACGAGAATCTCTGGTGATCCGTAGGCTCAGGAGCATACTTATCTTATTTATATATCCATTTCCGGCTATAAAAATGGCGTTGGCTAAATTTTTTTTACAAACGAGAACTCATTTTAACGGTTAAGAGTCCAGGATGTTGGGAAAAATAGTATTTTCCCACGAAAACATGATTTTCACAAATAGTTTTGTACCATGAAAACCGTTATTTGAGTTATTTGCTGCGTGGCTGTAAATCTCTGAATAATATAT